>JAQFZH010000839.1:0-26864 GCA_034695485.1 Entomobrya nivalis
CTCTCGTCTTCTGTCCAAGTCTCAAGTCATTGTCCAGCTTAACTCACCATATCATAAGATACCTGCATATCTTACAATGTCCATCAGTCCAGATAAGCCCAGTAAAGGAGCTACAGACGTATTCCCGAAGAATTTACCAGTCAGCTGTTCAAAAAAATTCAGTTAAAGAAATTATTTTAAAATTATAAAGCTATTTAACAATTAAAGTATTTGAATAATTTTTGGTAGTTTACCAGTTAACTTGGTGATTAATGGGCTCATCTGCTCCTGATCCACTGATAACCCTAACCACAACCTTGATAATATCCAGTCACGTCCATGTCAATCCTCCAAAAAAGTCGCTTGAGTTGCTAACGGTGCAAACAGCTTCGAATTTGCAGGAACTCTGATTGCTTGTTTGGGAGACCCAAATCCACACAAAATTTGGCGTCGCACTGCTTATCTTAAAGGTGATAATGGGCTAATTGATCAGTGTACCCTATCACGCCAACCCAGTTTTCGGTCCATTTTCCAGCTTCACGTTGTTGATCAGCTGTTCCAACCTGTAAACAATAAAAATAATCAATCAATTAAAATTATATACTGTGAACTTTTTTAGACTGAGCATTGCAATAATTGATGGGTTATCATGAAAACATCTTACATCCTTGTTCCAGACCAAAATTTGGCCTCCAGTTTCTTTAGACCCTGCATGGTAACTCTATCCAAAATCAGCTGACCCTGTAAGTATAAATATCTCTTTTAAGTATAATTTATTTTTTAACTATATTTAATTGTTTATTTTTTATAATAATTTTTTTATGCATTATTTATTTATATTTTTTAAATATAATTAATCGTTTATTTTCTTAAATATAATTTGTTCATTTTTTTAATAATTAATTTTCTAAATATATCCAATTCACTATTTCTAATAATTAGATTTTAATCTATAATTAATTGTTTATTTTTGTATAATTAACTTATAATTACTAATTATAATTGTTCCACATTTACCAAACTTTTCAAAAAAATCGATCGCTTGTGTAGAGATGATTGGGATGTCTAATTGGTTCAAGTGCAACCTTAAGTGACACGGAGTCCTTATCTTCGGGTAAAATCTCGGGCGCCTAAACGTTAGAATGTACTGAAATCCCTAAATTTTAAAAAGATGTTGCAATACAGGCCAGGCAGTTGTTAGCCTCCTTTCGGTAAAAGGAGAGCAGTCATTCTGGACGCTTCCATTTTTATCATTGTCGATCTTACTGGTCAGCAATGATTGGAGACGAATGTAACTGCAAGCAAGTTCTTTGGTCTTCTTACTCACTCTGCGAAGTCTAAGAGAGTCACTTAAACTTAGCTGGGGCACAATGTTGTGAAAAATCTATTGGCAGTCTTAATACGAATTGCGAAGCCAAATTCCTTCGGATCAATTGGTTATGGACAGCCGCCATTGACCTTGAATCGTGTTTTAATAAAATATTAATTTCTCGTCTCAAATATTTGCATTAATTACACTATTAAAAAGTGGATGTTTGATGCGCTCAATGGATCATACAGATATGTGATTTTTTTAAACCTACCATAAGCTTGGCTTTATATAGTTTGTGATCGAAAAGCATAAGAATGATTGATTACTGACGAAAGCTTTCATTTATTTATAAACTTATTCGTGTACACCTAAGATAACCAACAAAATGATTGTACAAATACAACTTATTGCAAAAATAAAAGCGCTTGGGAAGAGTGAACGAAATTTAAGAGAAAAGTTGTTTACTGATCTGACGTTTACAGTTAAATTGAAATGTACATCAAAGGTAAAATGGTAGTAGAGAATCAAGTAAATAACAATACAAATAATACAAATCCAAAATTGATAACATAAAAATTTAAACTTTGAGCAACGAGATATTCAGCAACCAATATTTTAAATCTGTAACTATTTTGCATACAGCTTTACTTCTAAAACAGTGCTTCAACTGCTTCATAACATTGAAGTATCCGTAAATAATTTGACTTCTTCACCGGTGATAAATGGTCTTATGCTTTCCCAAGTGACTTGATTGTTTAAAAGAGATCAAGCAAATTTGGCATTGAAAAGGCTTTTCCCCAGTATGAACTCTTATGTGTATACCTAACTTAGTTTTGGTAGAAAATTGTTTGCCACATAGATTACAATTATGCTCCTTGATCCGAAAATGAACTGATTTAATATGCTTCTGCATGTCCCTTCGCTGAGTAAATGACTTGTTGCACAATTGACAAGTGTGCGCTTTTACACCACTGTGAAACAACAAGTGCTGGTTGAATTCCCCTTTGCTCGTAAATTTCTTGTGACATTCTTCACAGCTATGTCGCTTAATGCCATTGTGTCTATTTTCATGTGCCCGTAGAACACTCTTTCGTGTAAATCTTCTGTTACAAATTTGACAGCTGTAGAGCTTCTCCCCGGTATGGCTCTGAATGTGACGTTTCAAACCTACGGCTGATGACAGATATCGTTGACATAAATTGCATTCAAATGCTGTTTCCCTTTTATGTGTATTCAAGTGACTCTTCAAATGATCTTTTAGAAGAAATGCTTTCTCGCAAAGGTTACACTTGAACTCTTTGATTCCACTGTGAATCAATTGATGTTTCTTAAGACTATTTTCTTGAGAGAACGAAAGTTTGCAAACTTTGCACAAGAATGGCTTTTCACCAGTATGAGAATGCATGTGACGTCTCCAATTCGATCTATATCCAAACGATTTGTCACACAAATCGCATACGTAAGGTTTCTCTTTGATATGGACAAGGTAGTGTTTAAAAAGTTGTTGGTTGCTGGAAATTTTTTTGTTGCAAAATAGACACTGGATTGTTCCGAGGTGTATGTTTTCATGCTGTCGTAAATTTGTCTTCAAGCTAAACGCTTTTTCACACGAAGAACAATGAAACTTCTTCATCTCGACGTTAGTTGTTTGTATCTACGACTTAAAATACTGTAAATAGCAAGGGTTTTTAAGAAAACTTGAAACTTTTATTTAGTTTGGCTTGCAACGTTGAAAATTTGCTAGTCTTAGTAATCATTCGTGGCAAGAAACCAATTAAAACTAAACTTTAAATAAATAATTAAACTTTAATATATTTTTGGTGAGATCATCTAATCTTGCAACATATGGCTCACTGCAGTTTCTCAGTGCTCGTACTTTACATTCTTGTTATTGAAACTAAAGTGCTGAGAGCCAAACTTGATCTGTTTATGTAATGCCTTACTACTATGTAATGCCTTACTACTATGTAATGCCTTACTACTATGTAATGCCTTACTACTATGTAAGTAAATCAATGTGCACGAAAACAGAAACGGTTGCTGCGCATATATGCATTGTCGTATTTGTAGACATTTTTTTGTAGTATAGGTACTCAACTTATTTGTATTCAAGGTAGGGACTACGTGACTAGGTACTCCAACAAACGTGCATGTTTTTTAAAGCACCTGCGCGTTGTTTAATGCAGGTACACCCGACTTCTGGAAAAATAACACAGCAGAAGATTACGAAAGTTTTTTTTTATATAGTCAACATGCCTATTGTTTGTGATTTTGGTTAGTGTGTGCAAGCATTATTGGAAAATATGTGTAAAGCCTGTGTTTTAATAAATGAAGTCCATGATTTTACTGATCATGAGAGTTATACTGAAATTAGTAGTTAAAGATTTTAATAAGTGGTTCAATATTAAAACTTTTGTATCACTAAGTTCAACGACATATTTATTTATCTATTTTTATTAACATACATTTTTTAAGTAATTGGCAATCTCGCACAATCCATAGTTTAGTTACCGAAAAGCAACTGAAATAAATATAGCTGACATGTTGAGGACTTTGTAAAACTAGTCTTGGTTTAAATGCTTTGAGACTACCAAAATCTACAATTGGAAGTGCTTTATGTAATACTCTACATCATTGAACTCTTAATTTAGCATACGCGCTCAACTGCAAACTACGTATTTTGGCGGATTTTGGCTTGTTCAAAAAAACCTTAAACCGAATTCTAAATGTTACATTTTGTTAATTTATTTTATCTAATAAAGTTTACATGCAATGCACTTAATGTTTTGTGTCGTCAATTAAAATAAAATCCAGTTTGAAATTAACTTTTAAATTCCATTTTGATTAGTCAAATTGCTAACTTGCTGCTGTAAGTGTGTAAACAATTGAGTGAGTTTATCAAATTCTGCCTTGTGTTGTTAATGCATATATTTTATACGAGTTGTGTACCCAATGATTAAATGGTTTTTGTATCACAAATCCATTCTACCACAATCAAGTACAAGTTTGAGGCACTCATTTCATACATTTTGTTGGCATCATTTGTTTCAATTTAAAGCTATCAGATGTTTGACTTGATATACTGTGTCATAAGCAAACCAAAAAAGTACGATGTCTGATGGAAATTTCTTATTATGTATAGGTTTGTTCATAGTTTAAGTATTCGGGCTACCTATTTATATGTCAAACGAATTCATCAAATATGCACGAAGGTAGTCAGAGAGCTTAAGTTTTGCTTTGAAAAACGTAAATAAGCAATTCATAAACCTGATATATAATTTGGGACTTAAATCTCCATACCGGTAAAGCCAATGTGTGCGCTTGTGCGCAAACATATTTAGCAGTAATACGACCAAATCCCAGTAATACATTTATACATGCTGTGTATACACATTAAATCTAGTCGTGACCAAGCGTACATTTGCCATGTTTCACGCACATGTATTTGTGCTGTTGATCACGTAAGCTACATGCATACTATTCAAGAGACTCCTGAAAGATGCGTAGACAAGGAATGGTACCAAGTTCCATGCGCATTGTTTTGCTCATTCAATAAGTATATACATATTTAATTTTGGGAAGGTTCTTGTGTGCACACGTGTTTACAGATATTGTTAGCTTAACTGATTTAAAGTTGTTGCTGGTAAAATTGAATCGCCCAAGCCTTTAGAGTATTTGCCGATATGGTTTTGAAAACTTCGCTAAAAGTGGTTTCTGGAACTTATCGCGTATAAATATCTAAGTTTAAGTTCTACTTTTAAGATAACCAATAATAACTAGTGCTTTTCTAACGAAAATTTTGTACTTTATTTCCGTAAACTATGCCCATTATCTTCTGCTTAACATTGGCGATTCCTGTTTTACCCATTACAAATGGCTTCAAAAAACTTTGATTGTGACAAATTTGCAGGGAGTTTAGTTCTCCAAAGAGATCCCTCAAGCATGTAAATGTCACCCTTGTAAATAACCAATGCGTATTCTGCAACAAAACATTTTCCCAAGCTGGAGATCTATCTAAGCATTACTGTTCACATATCAAAGAAAAATCCCACAATTGCAATTTGTGTGAAAAATCATTTGCACCAAGTTCGGGCTGGAGACTTCACATCCGTTCTCATACTGGCCAAAAGCCCTTCCAGTGCAAAGTTTGCAACAAAGTAATCTTAAGGCACATTTACTGCTGCATAGTGGAAAAAAAGAGTTCAAGTGTAATCTTTGTGGAAAAGCATTTCTACGAAATAATCTTTTAACAGGACACTTGAATACACAAACAGAAACAGCATTTCAATGCAATTTATGTCACAAATTTCTTGCATCAATAGCTGCTTTGAAAATCCACATTCAGAGCTATACTGGAGAGAAGCCTTACAACTGTAAAATTTGTAGCGAAGCTTTTGCACAAAAGGGTACTCTACGGGAACATGAAGATAGACACAATGTCATCAAGCGTTATAGCTGTCTAGAATGTCACAACAAATTTTCCGGCAAACGGGATTTAAACCAGCACTTGTTGCTTCACAGCGTGGTAAAAGCGCACAATTGTCCATTGTGCCAAAAGCCATTTGCTCACCGACACAGCCTGCAGAGGCATATTAAAGCAACTCATAATGGAGTCAAGGAACACAAATGTAACTTGAGTGAGAAAATATTTGCTAGAAGTTCATACTTATCAAGACATATGAGAGTTCATACTGGCGAAAAGCCTTTTCAATGCCAAATTTGCCGTGCTACTTTTACACAATCAAGTCATTTGGGAAAGCATTTGGCCTCCCACAAATAAGAGATTCTGATCGTTTACAGTTCTACGTTTCTGTTTTACAGTAAAAGATCTGTTATATGCATGGAACTTTTGCAAAAAAATATCACGTTGCTGATGTTCAAGATGTATGAGTAATTGTGCAACTATGGTAAATTCGAACATTTTATAATTAGTTTTGATTTAAAAAATCTGGTTTTGTTTATTTTTAAGTTGGATTAAATTTACAACTACACCATTACAAAATTGATCTTAAAAATCGCTTGTACTTCAGATATTGCTAGTGAATTATATTGCATTAAAATATTTTGAGTCATAATATTTTTTTATAAAAGCTTTGTATTTGAGTGCAAGTATCTAGTTACAATGTATGTTGTTTCTTTAAACTAACCACCTTTTGGAACAGGTTACGTAGCTATTTCTTAATATGTATACTCAAAATTTACAAAGCTGCCAGAAATTGTCTCGAAAGTTTTTAATTGTGTTGTCTGAATATGTGAGTGTTTAATTAACGAAAAATTAAGAAATGAATAAATCAGTACTATTACAATTTTGTATGCAACAAATATGTATTGAAAAATATGAAAACTTTGTTCCTGAAAATATATCTACGTTGTATATTGTTATTTTACTGCTTACATATGTGATTTCAGTTTTTTCAAAGTAAATTTATATAGGATTCAACGAGTACATTCAAGTTTACCTCTGCACCATCAGTATTGCTAGTCTTCAACGGCAGCTGCATCAACTAAATCGAATTTATAATCATTTTGATAAATAAACTCAAATTAAACAATTATTATGTACTTTTTTACATTACATTTTTTTAAATATTGTATGATTGTATGTATATTTTGCGTTTGGTGGCATTGCGTAAATAGTACTTGAATAATAAAAAAATACACTTTAATGCTTGGCTACAGTGTACATAAAGAATAATTAATTAAAAATGAAATTGAATACAGAGCTAATCAGCCATCATCAAGAAAATATTTTGTAGTACAATTAATGCATACCGTTTATTACCTAAAATCTGAAGCCATCTGTAAAGTACCTATTCAAAAAAGTACGCTTTGAACACATACGTCTCATCAAGTGAGGTTGTTTACATGTGTTTGCATAAAACAAACACGTCCAAAAACCTTTTTTGGTAAATATATATTTTAAGTTTAGCTGAACTTTGTTGCATCCATTTTAATTCTCATTATTACGGGAGCATTAATATGCAGCTATGCACGAAAATCACATGAAGAGTACACTGGCAAACGTATAAGCGTACTTACAACTTGTCTGCTTATTGTCCCACGAAATTGACCTAACAGTAGTACTCGTGTACCTGGACTTGTAAAAAAGAGGAAGAAAGTTTGGAATTGAAAAGCCTTTTTATCAGTATTACCTTTTTATTGTCGTATTGTGTCTGCCCGATAGCAATTTTTTGGTCACACAAACCACGTGTGTGCACTTTGATTTCTAAATGAAATGCTTTAGCATACTTGAGTAAGTTTCATTGAAAAGTTAATTGTCATTGAAAATAACAATAGAAATCAATGTAGTTCAAGTCTTGAAAGCTTTTATAACAAGGAAACTCGGATTGTTAAATTCTGTTGTAAAAAAAGCATAGGATTTTGTCATGTAATGAATAAGGTATACAAGTTTGTAAGATAGAATATAATATCCCTGCTTGAATCTGGTGTTAAGTCATGTTAAATATAAAAAACAAAATCTTAGTAAAACCAAATGCCATGTTTCGAGATCTCAGCTGCCATTATTCTAAATACAATTACAAACAAGCCTGCACGACTAGTTCTAACATACAATGTATACCATTAATCAATATGAAAAATACTAGAGCCAAACCACGTACCTATTGATGCACATAAAATGTCATGCAAACAAATAAAAGCTAATGCTGACTGTCACAGCAGTCATTAATAATTGTGCATACAAGTTTATTAAAGTACCTTTTGACGAAGTCCATACTTCAAATACAAACAGTTGATCACGTAGGCTGCATGAAGTGTTCTCGACATATGGCAATGCATGTACACGCAGCATTCGTACATCTTGCATTGCAATGGAGCATTACGTTAACAGATATATATTACGGCTCTCCGTGCTTGAATTTTACCACAAATAATGTGAAGTAGAATAGATATCAAAGTGCAGAGCTTTTCGCAGCACGAATAAAATGTCCCAACAATTGGATTGCAAATCCTTTCTTTTGAAATAAAGCTATTAAAACTCTCATGCCGGATTGTTTTACAAACCCTCGTTGTTTCAAATATCAATTAATGTCTCAGTTAAGAAACCTAAACATGGCTGAAAAAATGTTCAAGTGTTCCTTGTGTGACAGAGCCTATTGTTCTAAGACAGATTTACAAGCACATAAAAACTTACACATGGGAACTAACCAGTGCCTATTTTGCAGAAAAACTTTTTCCAGCTTTTATTATCTTTTTCAACACTACTATTCCCATATTAGAGAGAAACCATACAATTGCAACTTGTGTGACAAATCATTTGCAGATAAATCGGGTTGGAGACGTCATATGCAATCTCATACCGGAGAAAAGCCGTTCACGTGCAAAGTTTGCAAGCAATCTTTCTCTCAACAATGGGACTTTAAAAGGCACACAATTCTTCATACTGGAATCAAATCGTTTAAGTGTACTCATTGTGAAAAAACTTTCGCACGGAGGGGTACATTGGAAGGCCACCTAAATACACATAAAACAGAAACACCTTTTCAGTGCAATATATGTCATCGGTTTCTGGCATCAGCAACAAGTTTAAAACAGCATGTTTTAAGCCATACCGGAGAAAAGCCTCATGTATGTCAATATTGCAACAAGTCATTTGCACATAAGAGTACTCTGCGAGAACATGAAAACCGGTACAACTACATCAAACAATACAGCTGTGAAGAATGTCACAAGAAATTTACCAGCACAAGTAGTTTAAACAAACACAAATTACTTCACAGTGGTGTAAAAGCTCATTCTTGTTATCTTTGCAATAAATCATTTACTGAGAGAGGAAACTTGCAGACACATGTTAAAGCGGTTCACCATAGAATCAAGGACCACAAGTGCAATTTGTGCGAGAAAAAGTTTAGTTCACGTGATCAAATTATAAGACATATGAGAGTTCATACTGGCGAAAAACCTTATCAATGCCAGATTTGTCGTGCTGCTTTTTCACAGTCGGGTAGCTTAAGCAAGCATGTGTCCACTCATAATTAGGAAAGTCTGATTACTCAATGTTTCCGCACTTCTAGACTCCACATAATGTAGAAATAAGGGTGTGTTGTTGAGCTGTTTGCCTGCGGGAAAACCCTTTAGTTATAATTACAAAGAACTTGAAAAAATTTAATTCCTGATTTTTTTGCGGAAGAACACATTAGTTGTTTAAAATCGAATTGTTAATAATGTAGATTTCTTTACTAAGCTTCGGACAATAATGATTTTTTTACTTTGATTTGATTGGCTGTCCTTGCCAAAATGACTAAATTATTTTTTTAAATCCATTATTTTAAATTTTATTGTTAAATATTAATTCAAAAAATTTCAGCTGTATTTTATGTTTACTACAATTAAATGTGGTAAACTGCTCTCTAAAAGCGAAGGCAAATTAAGATTTGCAGTATAGTCTTTAATGCTTAAGAAATACTTTTTTTCTTAGGATATTTATATTTACAAATGAAATCAGTTTGAACTTTAAGTTTGAGTTATGTTATTATATATAAGTTTATGAATATTTACTGAAAATTTAAGCCATCATAACGTGTACAAATACATCAAACTAAACAATGTTAAAAATATACATAAATATTATATTTGTATTGATCGTACCCCTTTTTACACTGCGTTGTTTTTGTATGAATTCAGCTCAGTTTTACAGTTAAATATATAATTAATTTTTCAATATAATGTTCCAAATATTTGTACACCTTATTTTGCTAATAAAATAATTCACCTAAAATGGGATTTCAAGGAAATGCATTAATACAGGCAAATATTCATTCGTAATTCTCAAAACCACTAAAATATTTATAGGAAAATTCATCTCATATTTTAGAATATGCATATTTTATAAATGTGTTGTTATTCGTTGTCCCAGTCGAGCAATTATAATAATGAGTTTTTATATATTTTCATTGGAGAATTTACAGAATACGTTTTTATTCTACTAATCATATTAAAACAGTTCATCGTGAAATCAAGGACACCAGCTACAACTTATGAGACAAACAATTTTCCAACAGATATGACTTGGGAACACATATAAAGGTTCATTCTAGCGAAAAACTTTTTCAATGCCAGATTTGCCGTACCGCTTATACACATTTAAGTCAGTTGAAAAATCATAATATGACAGCTAAATATAATATCATACTAATTAACTGTTTAGTTAAACTTTTAATCACAGCCACAACAAAATAAACTTGAAGAGACCAATATCTGACATTCCCTTCCAACAACAAGTAAACATTCAACATGCTACGTTCGTTATATCTTAAAATATATAGCAAAACAATAGCTCACGGCACAAGCACTGCAGCCGCAAAGTGAATGCAGAGCAGATGCAGTGGGAAACTTGCAAGTTCACCCAAGCTATGCGGAGAAGGGCACGAGGGAGAATAGAGGATGTTGCAGCGCTGCAGGAACCAAAATTTGGATCGACGTGCTACTATCCCATGTCATCTTCAAATATTATTTATCTAGAACTCCAACTACGCTAGCATAACCGATCTATTTATAACGTCGCTTTAGGTATTTTAATATTTGTGCATGCATCAATGTCGATTTGAACCTAAGCTTGTAAACAGAGGTTATTTGTTCAATCCAGATAACTTGTCTACGTTATGCATCGCATCAAAAATCAAATGGTTTGTTTTAAAATAGATTTCCAACATTTTGTATCTGCAAAATCTCTTCCTAGCAAAAATATTTAAAATAAGTTGCTATGTGCTGCTTTCTAGCTTTGTTGTTATCGGGTTTCTTATTATTTGATATGCATGCATGTGCGCATGTATCCAAGTCTACTAATCAAGATTCTTATTCAGTGCTAAATTCAAACACATTCGCTAGTGCAACTACAACCCAAGTAGAGGGTCTCAATATTTGTATCAAATAAAACACATTGCTTGATTTTAATCATTTTTTATTAGCAATTTATTTTTAACTTAATTCTCTAAAAATCCCAAATTGACAAAAAAATAAAGACAAGTTCCCAGCTTCAATGAATTAGAAGAGAAACATTTTTTTGGGAACATTTGCGTTTGGGAACATGTCAAGTAGACCTTTTAAAAGTACCTTATTCAATACAGTTTTGGTGTAAATACTTTGCTGTCAACTGGGCTGAGCTACGATAGTCAAACGGACTATTATGTTCCACGTATTCTTCTGTGAACGTTTACATTTGTCGAGGTTCCCATTCACCCAAATAGGTTTAGGACACATCCAGAATCTAAAATTACGTTTTTATATTTGTGTGCATATTTGTAGCTAATACATATTAAACCACATTGTGTTTAGTATATCATGCAACTTAGCTCTGCTCTGACCGATTCACATTCACAAAGGCACTAAAATCTAATTGAACACGTAAGCTACATGATGAGAGGTTAAACAAATGTGTTGGACATACATACACGCCTATGGTAAATGTACATATTTTCATGCGCGTTCACTTACTTAAATTACTATCAAAGTATTCAATGAAATCCCTTAAAGTTTTCACCGCATCAATTTTACAAACACAATTTCAGTTCATTTAACATTAATCATGCAGTGTATCACAATAAACTTATAATTACTGTGAAATAAGTGTTAACAAATTAAAAATACCGATCTCCACCAATTAAAAACATAACTATTTGAAACAAATCCTTATAGATTGATAATTTTTTTGTTGTTTTTAATTAATTAATTAATAAATTAATTGTTATTTTTAAAAAACAAACTATGGATACTTTTTAAGATTTTTTAAAGCACATGTATTGACAAATCCTAGACCAATATTCAGGAAATAACACGAAAGTTTACATCCACATCAATTTAAATTGTCTTCAAGTCTTCTGATTCTTACCATTTCAAGATGGATGCACAAAAGTTTAGTTGTGATAATTGTGATAAAGTGTTTAGGTGCAAGAGAAATTTAATAACACATCAAAACATTCACCGCGGAACTCACAAGTGCCTATTTTGTAACAAAGCATTTTCAAACAACCAAAACCTATTTAAGCATTACCTTTCCCATGTCCAAGAGAAATCACACAGTTGCAATTTGTGTGGGAAAGGTTTTGCTCAAAAATCGAATTGGAGATGCCACATGCAATTTCATACTGGCGAAAAACCTTTTTCGTGCAATACTTGCAAAAGGTCGTTCTCTCGACAAAGTGATCTTAAGCGACATAATTTGGTGCACAGTGGAGTCAAAGAGTTTCAATGTAGCAAATGTGAAAAAACGTTTGCACAACCCAATGGTTTAAAGCAACACTTGAATACACATGAAACAGAAACATCATTTGGATGCAATTTATGTCACCGGTTTCTTAAAACAGCATATGGTTTGAAACGTCACATTCAGAGCCATACCGGAGAGAAACTTTACCTCTGTAAAGTTTGTGGCAAACCATTTGCACGAAATAGTGATCGACGGGAACATGAAGATACACACAATAACATCAAGCCATACAGCTGCCAAAAATGTCACAAGAAATTTAAAACGAATGGTAATTTAAACAAACACTTTTTGCTTCACAGTGTTGTTAAAGCTCACACTTGTCAATTGTGCCAAAAGACATTTAATCAGCACATGTACTTGCAAGCGCATGTGAAAGCAGTTCACCCTGAGATCAAGGAACACAGTTGCAATTAATGTGGCAAACAATTTTATGCCAAAGGTATCGTAGTACAGCACATGAGAGTTCATGCTGGTGAAAAGCCTTTTCAGTGCCAGATTTGCCTTACTTGCTTTTCACATTGAAATAGCTTAGGCAGGCATGTGGCCACTCATAATTAGGACAGGCTGATTGCTTTGAGTTTACGTACTTTAAATATTTTATAAAAATTAAGCTTTGTTATTTGCACGGAAGTCTGTGACAATAATTTTGTCGCTTGAATTCTAATTACTTTATATCTGAAACTATTAAAAGTTTGAAAATTAATAATTCTATCTAAAAAGAGCTAAATTATACTTTATCCTCCATTTGTTGGTACTCCATTGTTCCAATTGTCAATAAATTGAAGGATTTTTATTTTTGAAGACAAAATTAAATTAAAACAATTTTCATTTTCATATTTTCAATTGTTGTCTGTTTATTTTTGTATGAATAATAATAATAAAATAATTTCAAATTGGTTTAAGATGAGATGACGGATTAAACTATGAAAAAAATCAAAGAAAAAATTATATGCAACGCAGTTTGATGCCAAATAATTCAGACTTTATTCAGATTATTCAGATGCCACTTCGTTGTGCAGCCTACGTGATCGACTCTTATACTTAAAGTAAGGACTGGCAGACCAGGTACTTCAATATATAAATAGTAGCATATATTTCAACGCATGTGCACTTTGAAGATCATATTTATGAACCATTAGGGAAAATATATCACAGACGATGAACACCCCCTTTTTAATAAAGTCAACATACGCAATGGCTCTGATTATGTTTAGTGTGTGAAGGCAATGGCAACGTAATATGTATATGTTGGGTTAAATTAGGTCTATGGATTTTGCATTTCATAAATAGGTACCTTAATATATAACATGTTCTTCACAACTGCGTTATTCCTATATTGAGGTTTTAAATATATTGTGCAAATTTAAACCAGCATTGACATTTATGAGGTAAAACTAACATTTTAACCATATTTTGATTTATATAGGTTTTGTAACATTTTATTGTTCAAAAAATATGTTAGACTAAAGATTGCTTGTTGTCTAATAAATCATAACAAACTACGCTCTCACTTATAACAAAACCTGAGTTGCACTCCAAAGATGTTTCTTAGTATTTATTTAGTTGATTTACTAAGTAATCGTTCGTCTGTGCAAATTTACGCAGTTCCAGAATCATGCGGGTGATGCTCACAAAGATCAAATGGTATATTAGCGCAAGTGCATACACTTTGATACTATTAGTGTATTCAGTAGTTAGGTAGTACATCTCAAATAAGCACATCCTATCCACTACTACCAAATATTTTTATACATTCTTTTGATATATTTTAGACACATCGTGTGGTTCAACTTAGAGTTCTAAAAGGCTCGACTTTACATACGACGTAGGATGTATAACGGGAGTTTCTTTCTTTTATGAGGTTACCCATAGTTTAAGTATTTCAGATTGACCACTTCATCATCAGATCTGTCGAACAAATTCATCACATGTATTCTTTAATGTATGTGTAGTATGTAGCGAGGAAGCTAAGATTTGCCTTGAAAAATGTGACTTAAATTTAAATATGTAACAAACTGATCATATGATTTGGTTGTTGAATCGACCTACCAGTAGAGCCAAAGTTCCCATTCTATACTTGAATACCGGTAAACAAGGATCACTAAGGATTTAAAAATATGTGCGCGTATGCTCATATACATATAGATGCAATACAACAAAATCCTAGTAATACATGTATGTATACATGCAGTGTATAGAAAACATTAAATATAGATGTGACAAAGCTGCAGTTAAGCACGTAAGCTTCATGCGTACTTTTCAAAAAAACTCCTGAAAGATGCTCGTACAAGCAAAGGTACATGGTTCCGTACACATCGATTTGCTCAGTCAACAAATATATAGAAATTCGATTTTTCAATGGTTCTTGTGTGCATACGAGAAGTTTTAAATTAATGGCAAATATATCTTTACATATATTGGTAGTTTCACAGTTTAAACTTGCTACAAATAAATTTGGACTCCGAAGCTTTCAGAGAAGTTGCCAAAATAGTTTTAAAATCTTAGCTGAAGTTTAGAAACTTAGAATTATGTTATTTTGAGTTCATTCTTTGACAAAATCAACAATACAAAGTGTTTATCAAATGCAAACCTAGCAGTTTATTTCCAGTAAATCTTTCTAATTCCTTCGGCTAAACATTGGCAATACCAGTTATTGGGACGTCAAAATGGCTTCAAAAAACTTGGTGTTCAGTTCTATGAGGAGCTCACTAATACGTGCAAATAAAAATGTTGGACTTCACCAATGCCTATTCTGCAACAAAACTTTTAACAAAACCGAAGATCTTTTCAGACACTACAGAACGCATGTCAAAGAGAAACCTTACAATTGCAATCTGTGTGACAAACCATTTGGAAGTATATCTAATTGGAGATCACACATGCAATCTCATACTGGCGAAAAGCTCTTCTCGTGCAAAGTTTGCAAACGATCTTTTTCTCTGAAGTGTAATCTTCAGAAACATGAATTGGTGCATGAAGGAATCAAAAAATTTAACTGTGATTATTGTGAAAAAGCATTTACACTAAAAGTTCATTTGAAACGACACTTAAATACACATAAAATAGAGACCGCATTTCAATGCAATTTATGTTACCGGTTTCTTGCATCAGCAAATGCTTTGAAAGCCCACATTCAGAGCCACACAGGAGAGAAGCCTTACCGCTGTCAAATTTGTAACAAAGCATTTGCCGGGAAGCAGAATCTACGGGAACATGAAGATAGACACAATGACATCAAGCGATATAGCTGTCAAGAATGTCACAAGAAATTTACAAGGAAAAGGGAATTAAAACAACACTCGTTGATTCACAGCGGTGTGAAAGCACACACTTGTGACTTGTGCCAGAAGTCATTTACTCAGCCAAGGTACTTGCAGGCGCACGTCAAAGCAGTTCATCGAGGAATAAAAGAATACAGCTGTAACTTATGTGGCAAACAATTTTCTACCAAAGCTAAGTTAGGAATACATATGAGAGTTCATACTGGTGAAAAACCTTTTCAATGCCAGGTTTGTCATACTGCTTTTTCGCATTCAAATAGCTTAAGCAGGCATGTAGCAACTCATAAATAGGAAGGTGTGATTGGTTAGAGTTTACGTCCTTCTAGGATCAAGATATTGTGAACAGGAAGCTTTGTTGTTTGCACCGAAATTTGCAGAAATATATTTTGTTGCTTAAAGTCTGATTACTTGAATTTGAAACTACTAGGCGACGGAAACGAGATAGCTGTAGCTAAAAATAGCTTGATTAATACTTATCCTTTGTTTGATTGTATTCCGTATATTTATTTCATTTATATTAAAATTATTTATATTATACTAAACTGATTAATTGATACAATGTTCACTGTTTGTTTTTGTATGAAATTTTTCGTAGAACAAAAAATAAATTTAGCTATTATTAATCCTTTTAAAATTATTTAATTTAAAAATGGTAGAAGATGAAAAGTTGGATTGGACTGTGGGAAAATTAAAGCCCAAAATCATATGCAACATAGCTTGATGCCAAACTGATCATCTTGGACTTTTTTAATTCATATTTACTTCTACGCAATGCCCTCGCTTTTACTTGTTTCTAAGGAGAAATTTGTTTATTTTAAAAGCATGAAATTTTAGAGTCTGTATCAGATTTTTTGGCTGCTCGAATCAAAGCCATTTTTAATGGTTATTTTTTTGGGTAACTTGACACTGCAGCTATGCATTGATTGAAATATATTAAACGATAGTCCGTTCATAATTCCTCATTAGCATAACATAACTTAATTTCCCTGACAAAAAATCTACCAAACTAATGGTATCATTGCATTTTAAACCGTCAATAACTGATCAACTTGGT
This sequence comes from Entomobrya nivalis, assembly GCA_034695485.1. NCBI lineage: Eukaryota > Metazoa > Arthropoda > Collembola > Entomobryomorpha > Entomobryidae > Entomobrya > Entomobrya nivalis. Next base: position 16,851 of record JAQFZH010000839.1, read on the forward strand.
TGATAGTAATTAAATTAGCTTACTCATTTTCTGATATACCAAACTCCCTATTCATGTACTTCTTGCTCATAGTTAAATTGGTGATTCGACTAGTAATCATGAAGGTAATGTGTATTCCTCATCATCAAACCATACACTAAATGCAGAGGTTAAGGTACGTTTTAAAGGTTGTTAGAAATTAAGACTTTAAGACAAGATGTGCATGAGGAGTTTGTTTAAAAAAGCGACATACCAGTCCTGCTTAAAACCATGCAATGGTTATTTTCTAACTTGAATAATGAAATACTCCACTCAAATAGTATTATCGCTGGCAAACATTTTCTAACGAACCAAAGTTTAGGAATGACTGGAAAGCTAAAGAAATTTGAATGCATTATTTTTCTTTTACATTCAAGTATATAAAATAGTAATGCACCAAAAACCCAATAGAAAGCTATATACTTTAAGTTTTGAATTTTTTATGGACAATGGACTTTGGATTGCTGGATTTTGTTGTACAAAAAGTCGTAAGGTTTTTTCATGGAATGGATAAGGTACATAGGGGTTCCCAAAAGTTCGTGCCCGTCTTTGATCATTAATAACTTTTAAACTGATGCGCCAAACAACCTCTTCTCTACAATTTTGTATCGGTAAAAGTCTAACTAAAAGTGTGCAGAAGGAATTTTATCCCAGCTGCTTAGACTCGGGAGCAGGGTTGTTTTTTAAAAATCAGTCAAAAACATGATTTTGAGTACATTTTTCCCCACAAATTTTCAATTTGGCATAACTTTCTTATTTGTGAGTAAAATTTCATAATTTTCGATTTAAATTAGTTATATTGAGTAGGCGTTTTAAAAATGGCTACTACTTGGTCTGGGAAGAGGAAAGAATCGCAACGACAGGGGTGTGATTTTCATCAAAGTCTGATTTTGCGCTTTTGCATTTCAAGACATTACAGATTTGAGACACCTATCTAGCACATTTTAGAAATTGCCCGAATACAATATGTAACTTATGCCAAACATTGCTCATTGTTAACTTAATCGTTTGTGCTATTTCACTAACCTTAGGGTTATTACCTATATTTAGAATGTTATATAATTTCTTTGCATTCCGTCCATTTATTCTCGGTAGGACTCGCCCAGTTCTTTCATGCTCCAGGACACTGATCTTTCCATTACCGGATACGTGATACCATTTCTTAATTCCCCGAAGACTGGGAGATAATTCACCAAAAACACTGTCCAAGTTTTTCTTATTCATGCTTCTGGGGAAGTCTTTAAAATATGGCACCTTCAATTTTAGCTTTTTTCCTTCATTGAAGCAATACATCTCGTTTAGTTTAAAAGCTGTAACTTATGAACCGTACTACCCACATGCCAATGCTTTAGCACAGTTTTAAGTTAAACTCTTACCCATACAATGTTGTAAAGTAGAGGTTGTTTGGTGCGATAGTTTGAAAGATATTAGTGAACAAAGACGCGCACGAACTTTTGGGAACCCCTACGTAAAAAGTAAATGCCATTTTCGAGATCTCAGATGCCATCATTCTAAATACAATCACAAACTAGAATGTACGACATCTTCTAACATACGATACATACAAATAATCAATATAAAAATACTAGAGCAAAACCACGTCATAAAATGCATACATAAAATGGCATGCACACAAATTATGCCTAATGCTGGCTAACACAGCATTCATTTATACTTATCCAAGCAAGTTTATTAAAGTACCTAGTGACGAAGTCCCGCTTTAATCATAATGACCTTTTGGATTTATTTGATAAATTTTTTGTATCTTTTTAATGCGAAGAATTTACAGACTATGTTTGTATTCTACTTATCAAATAAAAACAGTTCATCATGGAATCAGGGACACCAACTGTAATTTATGGGCAAACAATTTTCCAACAGAACTGAGTAGGGAATGCATATGAGGGTTCATACTGGCGAAAATCCTTTTCAAGGTAAGATTTTCCGTACCGCGTATTCACAGTTAAATCAGTGGAAAAAGCATAATATGATAGCTTAATAAATTATCTTAATAAATAATTGGTTAGTAAAAGTTTTAATCTCAGCCACATTGAAATAAACAAGATGAGACCAACATCTGACATTCCCAATAACAAGTAAACATTTTACATGCTTGGTTCGTTATATCTCGAAATATATAGCAAAGCAATAGCTGGCTGCACAAGCACTGCAGCTGCAAAGTGAATATAGAACAGATGGCGTGGGAAATTTGCAAGATCATCCAAGCTTCAAATTATGTTTATCCGGGACGCTAACAAAGCTCATATAATAGATTTATTAATTAACTCGTTTTAGTTATTTTAATAGCTGTGCATGCATCAGTGTAGATTTGAATTTAAGCTTGCAAACAGAGGTTATTTGTTCCATCCCATTAACTTGCCTACGTTATGCATCAAATCAAAAATCAAATGAGTTGTTTTAAAATAGATTTCCAACGTTACCTATCTGCAAAATTTCTTCCCAGCAAAAATATTTAAAAGAAGTTGCTATGTTCTGCTTTCTAGTTTTCGGTTTCTCGGGCATATTATTATTTTATATGCATGCATGACCGCATGTAATAATGTTCGCTAATTAAGGTACTCAATCAGTGCTAAATTTGAATACATTTGCTGGTGCCAAATACAATATAAGTAGAATATTTCACTGTTTGTATTAAATAAAACTTATTGGTCAATTTTAAATAGTACTCGTTCACAGTTTATTCAAAAATCATTTTTCATACCATCCCCAATTGACAAAACTGAATAAAAACAAGTTTCCAGTTACAATGGATTACAAAAGAAACCGCATCTTGGGAACGTTCGTGTGTTCATGTTTGGTAAACCTTTCAAAAGTACCTTAACATATACAGGTTTTTTAGTATAAATACTTTCTGTCCATTGGGCAGATCTAAAATTGTGAAGTGGACTTTGCCTTCCTCGTATTCTTCCATGAACGTTTACATGTGTAGAGGTACCAATTTAACCAAATAGGTTTTGAACGCATGGATAATCTAAAATTTCGTTTCTATATGTGTGTGTATATTTGTTATACACATATTAAAATTGTTGTTTGCTAACATATTAAAATCCATTGTGTTTCGTATACCATGTGGCTAAGCTATCTTCAAGTCACGTTTACAAAGGCACTGAAATGCAATGGAACACGAAGGCTACGTGATGAGAGCTCGACCAAATGTGCTCAACATGCACGCTTAGAATAAATATACTTATTTTTATACACATTGACTTATTCAAAATGCTGGTGAAGTATTCAATGAAAGCCCTTAATGTTCTCAAAACATCAATTTTAGATATTCTGTTCATTTAACATTTAGCATGCAGTGTATATATCACGAGAATACTTTGATTACTGTGAAATGTTCTTTCGAAAATACCCATCTCCGCAATTTTGAAAAAAAATCGTAGTAGATTGACAAGTTATGTATTTTTTTCAAAATTGCAGCATATATTTCGAGCAAATTTCTTGACAAATTATAGACCACAGGTCACCATAGAAATTTTGCATCCCCATCCAGTTAAATAATTTTGAAAACTTCTGGCTCTTACTATTTCAAGATGCATGTACAAATGTTTAGTTGCGATGCTTGTGATAAAGTATTTAGCTGTAAGAGAAATTTACTAGCACATAAAATCATTCACAACACTACCCAACAGTGCGTTTTTTGCAACAAAGCATTTTGCACCGTTGGAGATATTTTCAGACACTACCTTACACATATCAAAGAGAAACCTTACGTATGCAATTTGTGTGACAAATCATTTGCACAATGGTCGGGATGGAGAATTCACATACAACTGCATACTGGTGAAAAACCTTTTTCGTGCAAAGTTTGCAAAAAGTCGTTCCCACGACAAATTGATCTTAAGAGACATAATTTGGTACACAGTGGAGTCAAAGAATTTCAATGTCATCACTGTAATCAAGCGTTTGCACAAAATCATAATTTGAAGAACCACTTAAATAGGCATAAAAAGGAAACACCTTTTGAGTGCAATATTTGTCATAGGTTTCTGACTTCGGCTTCAGATCTCAAACACCACATTCAAAGCCATACTGGGGAGAAGCCTTACCGCTGCAAAATCTGTCACACGGCATTTTCACGAATATTTAGTTTACGACAGCATGAAGATCGACACAATGCCATCAAGCGATATAGCTGTCAAGAATGTCACAAGAAATTTACAAGCAAAGTGGAATTAAACCGTCACATGTTAATTCATAGTGGTGTTAGAGCTCACACTTGCGAATTGTGTCAGAAGTCATTCACTCACCGACAAAATATGCAGAGACATATTAAAGCAGTTCATCATAGAATCAAGGAATACAACTGTAATTTATGTGACAAACAATTTGCTACCAAATCTGATTTAGGAGTACATATGAGAGTTCATACTGGCGAAAGGCCGTTTCAGTGTCAGATTTGTTGGAAAGGTTTTTCCGAATCAGGGAGCTTAAAGAAGCATATTAAAACCCATAAGTGAAAGAGTCCGATTACTTACAAATTGATTCCAGCTTGAAAGTCGGAAACTTCTGTTACGGTTTTTTAAACTGCTTTCTTATTTACGACAAATTCCAAACAAGTTTTTTATTATTCAAGTGAGGTCACATGTCCTAACTTCAATCACGCTTCTAAGCGTAATTCTTTTTATGAGTATTTCCTTGTGTTGGTAAAGTTTATAAGAACAAGCAGCAGGCAATTCTAGTGTAGAGTTTCAATTTGAGTTGAATTATTAGGCGATTTTGTAATTCCTGATCGTTTAAAAAATATAGTATTGGTAACCAATATAATGTAAAACAAAAGGAGTATTTTCATACCCTGCATGTATTAAATGGCTAATATAAATATCTTGGAAAATAAATGTAAGGTGGTAACTAAAACGATTTTACTTCAGAAAAGTAATTTCTGTTGAATTGGTGAATTGTTTAAAAATGTTCACATTGTTATGTAAACAAGTAGTCATTCCTGAAATGCATGTTATTCGAATATATAAGTTCTTTTAAGTATATTATGAAATTTCTAAAGACATCTTTTAAATAGCGCATCAACACACTAAACACTTACTAATGAACTACAGATATGCCATTTAAATGAATAAAAATAAATAAGAATGACATGTAAACTATATTTCTTGATGTATTTGGAAATAAATTTATGTATGTATTATGGTCATCTAACTTTCTGGAATTATTTTCTTTCTAGAGTCAAACACTTTAAATACAATAAATATGGAACAGCAGTTGTGCTAAAAAAGCTTTTGAAAGGACATTTAAACACACATCAAAAAGAAATACTATTTGATAGCAATATTTTGCTTCGATTTTTGACATCTTCAAATCTCAATGTGCACATTCAAATCCATAACGGAGAGAATCCTTACCGCTGTAACATTCGTACCATGTACGATGATATGAAGTCAACACAACGAAATCAAGCGAGATTTATTTAAAACTAACGATATATAGTCTTTTAGTGAAGATGTTTTATTCGTACAACTCATAGCTCACACCAATTCGAAATCACTCGTGCTTAACATTCTAGTTGTTGAAACTGAAGGGTTGAGAGCTGTAACAGATACTTGATGTGTACGATTGCATTATAATTAGTCTAGATCTCATTGTACAGCCTACATGATCAACTTCTTAAATTAGAAGTAGATAGACCAGCTACTTTAACATATAAATACTTGTATATACGTATGGGACTTCACGACCGTCCGACCATTTTCGTTTTGATATAGCCACGAGGAAAATATGATAATATTTCGGAGGATGGTATTGTAATACAGCCAAAGATTTAACTTTAAAACGTGCAAAAGTGTAGGCATTTAATAGTCACGTTTAATTTATCAAGAATTTCCAGTCTGATTGAAATACGTGGAGAGTATAACCAAGAAGATAAATAGATGACCGTCATTTCCGTTTTAAATATTAACCCAAAAGTTTACAGGAAACCGGCTATGATAAGAAGAAAGCTAATTCTTATAATTATTTCACATATTACAGCAACCGACATGGTTAAACGTCAGTCGCTATTTCATCTACCGCAAATTGCTGAAATTGTAAAGGAAACAGTGCACACGTCCAGTTTTGTAAAGGCTTATAATATTTTTAATTATGAGGTATTGGAGGAAGTTACCCATAAATTTAATTATTTTAAATAATAATCATAGGCTTATATCTAAAGATCAATGACAGCTGTAGATTTCATTGGATTTAAAGATAACTTAAACTTGATGACATTTCCCGAAAGCGCATGCATGCAGGAAAGAGTACATAATGGTTAAAGTTTGTAGTTTATTTACTATGTTAGCAGGATAATCAAAATAAATACGCAATTCACCAATACTTGAACTTATTCAAATCAAGTAGAATAATCATAATTATGAACAATTAAATGTTTAACACTATTAAACACTCCTATTTTCTATTTTACAATTGCAATCTATAAGTTAAACAATACATTATTACTCCCAAACTTTCATGGCTTCCGCTGGTAAATACACAATTTCAATTTGGGCACTCAGCTTAAGCAATGAAAACATTTCCAGACGAAATCCTGTACAATATGTCACCTGGAAGATGATAACCCTGTGGTAAAACCGACTTTTTCACTTGTGAATGGTCATAATATGTTTCTTCAAACTATTTAATTGTGTAAAAGAAATATGACAAACTTGGCATTGAAAAGGCTTCTCACCAGTATGAACCCTCATATGCATTACTAAATTAGAACTGCAAGCAAATTGTTTATCACACAAACTGCATTTGTGGTCCTTGATTCCATCATGGAATGTTTTTATATGGTGCCGCTAACTAAAAAGGTGAGTAAAGGATTTCTTACACAAATCACAACCATGGGGTTTTGTGCCGCTGTGTAGTAACATGTGTCGATTCAAGTTACGTTTGCATGCAAATTTCTTGTTACATTCTTGACAACTGTGTTGCTTCATTTCATTGTGTTGATCTACATGCCTTCGTAGATTACCCTTTCGTGAAAATGTTTTGTTACAAATTTTACAACGGTGAGGCTTTTCTCCGGTATGGGTTTGAATGTGACGTTTTAGAATGTAAGCTGATGCAAAGAACTTATGACAAATTTTACACTTGAAGGGTGTACCTTTTTTATGCGTTTTTAAGTGTCTTTGGAGTTGAGACTTGTGCACAAATGCTTTTTCACAATGATCACAATTGAATTCTCTGATTTTACTATGCAACATTGTATGCCTTAGAAGATTGCTTTGATGAGAAAACGATTGTTTGCAAATTTTGCACGAGAAAGGCCTCTCGCCAGTATGAGATTGCATGTGGCATCTCCAACCCGATCTTTGTACAAATGGTTTGTCACACAAATCGCACACATAACGCTTCTCGTTGATATGTGAACGGTAGTGATTAAAAAGAGGTTCATTGCCGGAAAATGCATTGTTGCAAAATAGGCACTGGTGGGTTCCGAGATGCAGACTTTCATGAAGTCGTAATGTGTTCTTGAAGATGAACGCTTTGCCACACGAAGAACACTCAAACTTTTTTTCAGACATGGAATTTGCTTTTATCTACGACTTTAATTTTTTCAATATACCATAAACCATTTAATACGTTTATTAAGACTTCCTTGGGATTTGTATATTTACTATAGTCTTAAGAATTATTCGTGACAATAAACAATCTAGTACTAAAGTTTTAATCAATTATATAACTTAAATAAATTGATTTCAAGTAAGTATAGATAAATTATTCGTGCAACGTATAACTCAAATAAATTTGAGTTTACATTTCCTACATTCTTGTTACTACAATTGAAATGCTAACTGCTGTTGAAATGTATCTGTTCTACTACTATGAAAGTAATACATTTTGTATGAAAGCATGTACGACTGCTACTGTATGTGCACTGTTATATGTTGAAATCTCTTTACGCAGCCTATGTGATCAAAATGTTTATTCAAAGAAGGGACTGCGTGTCTGGGCGATTAAGAATATTTAATGCAACATAAAAGCAACGTACCTTTTTTAGATTTACACATGAAGTCGGTTCGTCTAAAAAGTTGAATATTTACTCAATGTATACCCCAAATTATGGAAAACGTTACAAAACCCAAGCATGACTGACAATGTTCCTGCGGTTTTAAGCATTAGGGTAAATGGCTGTCAATACACATGCGCGTTTGGGAAAAGAGTTGTGATTTCTTTAGTCAGTATGAGAAACTGTCGTAGAATATGTAGCTTTAATTTCGACTTCGGACTAGTAAGCCCCTGGCCCGCATTATGACAATTTTCTGGAAAACATTAGATATAAATAATTATCAGTTCAGGTGATTGCCGCTTATTCTTAACAATATTTTTGGTAGATTTACTAGGTTTAAGTTTCTGTTCGTAGACTAAAGTAGCTGAGCCTATTTACTGTACAACATGCGCATATAGTTTGTTTGAATACTGTAAATATTATAAAATCTTATAATAGTTGCAAAGCTGCGCAAACGATATTGACGTTTTTGGAGCTATAAAATAAGAGCGAAAAATACTTTATTTTAAAATTACAGAATACATTACAAGTTACCCCTCAATGCTTATGTATGTATCAAAGTTAAATATGCCACCAAACTAGGGCCCAATTGCCATGCATAATTTTTTTTAAATTAATTTCAATCTTTTCCACTACTTGAATAACACCTTGAATTTTCGAGTAACAATATAGTACAACTGTTTAATTTATACGTTGAAGAATGCATTCCTGCATCTATTTTTGTATGTAAGCAGTAATCTTTCGTTTTCGTTTTGTTCTTTGACCATTTACTATGCCTGGCCTAACATAAGCATGTGTAAAAGATTTTGTGAAGCCTCAGAAAAGTTTGCTTTAAACATATGCATCATATAAAATATCATTGATAATTCGTGTAGCAAACAAGCTTTAAAGCCTTGATGAGAAAAAATGTACTTCTGAAGTTTACGCTAGCTTGTGTCATGTACAGTGCGACCAGGCATTGTCATTCATTTTGACGAAGGCATTACAATACATTTGAAGATGCACGCTACATGAAGGGTACCCCATTAATAGTACTGCATATGTAAGCAATATTATTCATGTGCACCTACAACATGTGTACGTGTACGTACATTACCTTATTCGTATTATAAGTTAAGCAGTGAGTGTCAATGTTCTCACCACGTCATTTTTGAATAACGTTAATTTACTTTTGTCTACCAGTATATTTTATCACGTAGGCTGCATAAAGTTCTCTCTACAAATGACAATGCATGAACACGCAGCATTCGCACATCATACATTGCAGTGGAGCATTATGTAACGGATACATATTACGCCTCCCCGTGCTTGAATTTTACAACAATAATTTGAAGTAGAATCGATATCAAAGTACAGAGCTCTGCGCAGCATCAATAGAATATCTCAACTGTAAATTTTCAATCGTTTCGTTTGGAATAAAACTATTCAAACCTTCATGCTAGATTATTTTACTAACCTTCATTGTTTCAAATATTAAAGTCGCAGCTAAGAAAAGTAAACATGGTTGAAAAAGTGTTCAAGTGTTCGTTGTGTGACAAAACCTATATTTTTCAGAAAAGTTTACAAGCACATAAAAACATTCACACGGGAACTAACCAGTGCCTCTTTTGCAACAAAACCTTTTCCAGCGTTAAAAATCTTTTTAAACACTACCTTTCCCATATAAAGGAGAAACCACACGATTGCAATTTGTGTGACAAATCATTTGCCGATATGTCGTGTTGGAGACATCACATGCGATCTCATACCGGAGAAAAGCCTTTCTCGTGCAAAGTTTGCAAAGAATCTTTCACTCATCCAAATAGTCTTAATCAACATAACTTGCTACACAGTGGAATCAAATCATTTCAGTGTTCCCACTGTGAAAATACTTTTGCACGGAGAGCTACACTGAAAGTACACCTAAATACGCATAAAACAGAAACACCATTTCAGTGCAATATATGTCACCGGTTCCTGGCATCAGCAAC
>JAQFZH010000840.1:0-26864 GCA_034695485.1 Entomobrya nivalis
ATTAAAAAGGTCGACGTTAAGCATCATCTTCATAAGAAATACATAGTGTACATTTTACATGTATGCATGCATTCATATAATGCTATGGTCTTTGTTCCAGTGTGTATGCAATACACACTGGAACAAGAGCATAGAGTGTGATGTTTGTGCGGTGCACATTCACACTTGAACTCTTTTTCAGTCTATAAGCTAATGTAAAGCTTATGGACTATTTACTTCTGTCATTTCACTTCTGTCAATCTGGTCGGAGGAGCTCGGATTTTCCCTTACGCAACATTATGAATGTGAGTATTTTTTTGCGTTACGTAACTGTGTAAATAGTGTAAATAGTGTAAATATGTATATATATGTGTTGTGTATCTGTCTGTGTTAAATGTGTATGCGTGTATCATCATAATCATCATTCTCTTTGTTTCTTTTCAGTGCAATATTTTCAGCACTTGTCGGCTTTGTGTAGCCCATACACATTGCATGTGGGTGAGGCAAACTTTTTTTGATTTGCCAACTTGCCTGCCACAATTGGACGTTCGTGGAAAAGTTTTTTACGTAAGTTTTGTGTTAAATGTATTGTGTTGTTAAATGTGTTGTGTTGTTAAATGTGTTGTGTTGTTAAATGTGTTGTATTGTGTTTGTGTCATGTCATGTGTGTTTTCTGTTTCAGTATCTGAAAGGAGAGGATGATGCTGCAAAGTGGTGCCCTGAAGTCCGGGAGGATATTGGCCGACCCGGTGAACCAGAGGATCCTGCTGCATTGGAAGCGTCGTCATCAGGTAAAAAATAGTATGCATTATGTTGTTATGATATGTTATGTAATGTTATGTAATGTGATGCAATGATGAATATAATGTGTGCATGCATGTTTTTAACCATTTATTTTTGTTGGTTTACAGGGACATATGCCATTCTGTTTTTCTGTTTGGTTGGGCTGCTGACTTTGGTTTTTTTCCTTACTTGTGGAGTGTTTCGAGGAGTCATTTTCGAATATTTTCGAGGAAGATTCCGAAACCTCCATTTCAGGAATAGGGCTGGGCAATATGCTCCAGCAAACCAACCCAACTTAAATGAGCTGGTTGCCGTTTATGAAGGAGAGAGAAGACGGCAGCAAGCGGATAACGGTGGTAATGACGATGATGACGACGAGGACCTTGCCATTTATATGCAGCCAAACCCACGAGTTGATTTCCGACCTCCAGCCCAACGTAATCCCAAAAACTTTAAATTTCAGTCAATTGATGAATCAATTGTGTGATTATGTTTTGTAGCTTTACGAAGGGTTTCCACAAGAGGTCGTCTAATTAAGAACACCGACAAATGGACTAATTGGAAAACTGGTGGTAAATAGGTAATGCATGCAAGTAATAAAGTGTTCAATTTTTTGTGGTTTATTTGTGTTCAATTTTCTTTTTCAAGTCAAATAAAGTCAGTAATTATATAATATGTATTTTTATGCTGTTGTCTTGTTCCATTTCACATTTTGAACTTATGCATACATAACATTTTTACTTGGAATTTTTGTCTAAGCCTTAATCACACTGATGAACAAATCACACAAAACCATAAATACACTACATACAAAAATTAATTATTATGGCAATGCAGTATAAGAGAATAAGTTAACATTAGCAAAATTTGATACAATTATTATTACTCATCCAACCTTAACCAAAATTCATCCAAAACAGCATTCTTGTTTTCTATGCAATACTGAAATTCGTCATGATGTGTTATTGCCACAAAATGGTAATTACATTTGACACTGTCCAACCAATGTGGAATATTGCTCCGTTCTAAAAGAACCAAGTGGGCTCTTTTTCGAACAAACGCACCTCCACAACAGATAACCATTTTTAAATTCCCGTCAAGTATTTTGTAAATCATTATTGATATACGATTGAGTTCTGCAAATTCAGCTAACTGACTTTTCTTACACCCATTTAGTAATTCCTCGTTTTTAAATGGATGGTGCTCCTGGAATGTTCTCCACAAACTAGTATCCTTTAAAATAGCATGTCTCAAATCACCACTAATAACTGTATCAAGTTCAAACCCAAATGACTTTACTACGTCTGATGCATACATTGAACAATATAAATTCAAAATGAAATCGTCTTCTGTTGTCGTTTCGCGCAAGTTTATGTAAGACGCTTTGTTGGGGTTTAAATTACACTCTGGGATATAGCCAAATACTGCGTTTTCACTGTTCTTTGAAATTAATTCGTTGTATTCTTCCATCGTTATGTTCAATGCGAAAACAGCTCAATGATTTGGATGTGTGATATGTACGTGTGTATACTTTTTTCTGACGAGCACAATATTGCAAGCAGCTACTTTTATCTCAAGATCGAGACGAATAATTTTCACGCCCACACAGTCTTCTGACTGAAACTGACCGTAAAACATTTACACTTGCTGCCTTCCTCTTAAACCCCGCCCATCCCACGGATATCACAATGAAGTTTTTTTCAGTTTTATTTGTTTTGTGGATTCTGGTTTATCTTACAGAATCGTGTGAGATTGATTTGTCATGTGACAAATGTGTAGAGAGAAAGTGTACTTTTGTTCTTTCAAAGGCATCGAAAACATACTGCGTTATTGACAGGAAAAATGTTCAGGAAGTTAGAATGAGTATGCCATCTAATGCGGCATGTGTTTTAACTGCGGCTATCATTGAACGTAAGTAATCGAATACACTTTTATTAAGTTTTGTTCGAAATAATTCTTAGTTGTATATTTATTTTAGGATTTCGGTTCCCACACGGAAAAAGCTTGGATGAAATTATCAAGCCAACTGCAGCACCTACCAACTTGAATACAACATTGGTAACCAAAAAGCCGTTCTCCAGAATACCTGTCTTTTCAGTACCTTCTCCAAATCAACCTACCAGCACAACTACTGTGATTCCAATGACTGCTAAAAACATCACTACCAAAAAGTCACCAGCCGTTTCAGCACATACAACACAGAAACCTACTACAACGTTTAACCCTCATCCATTCTATCCCATACAAAATGAAACATTTTACCGTTTACTAGTTTTCATACCAACCGTAAACAAACCATCAACCTTGCCACATACCACAAACCGTCCACCCCTCGTTATTGGACCTTTTCATAGTAATATTACTCCAGCTATCCCATCTACTCATAACACCAACGCCAAATCACAGCTATCCAAGCAGCCAAACCCACAAATTAAGCCAATAAGCTCGTTCTTCCATGCAGTCAATGAAACCGTGAGTAAACAATCTCGGTATTTTAATGCGACACAGTCAACATCAACAGACATCCCAAAGCATAAGCCCAGTGTAAATCCAGCATTTGCAGAACCCCACCTCAATTCTCCACGACACAGTAGCGTGATCATCATGAATTTTAGCACTACTACTACAAAGAAGCCCAACATCCAAACCTACTTACCACAAACAAACCAAGAGCATGTGAACCACGCGACCAGCACCGCTACTCGTACTCGTTTACCTTCATACTTGCATTTAGCTTTGCTGCCACCCACTCCCTCCACCGCCCCCACAAGAAAAACAAATTTTCAAGCACACTTACCAGAAGCTAGCCAGCTGCCTGCTCTACACTCTACAAGCAACGCTGCTCGTTCTCCTTTGCATCCAGTTTTGTTGCTGACCACCACTACAGAAATACCAAATGTTAAAATACAAGCAACAAAGCAGCAGCAAACCCAACAAGTTACCAGCAACTCTGTTCGTACTGAAATACCTAAATATCCAGTATCTGAGCACACTAACACCAGTCAAACAACGCAGACAACTGCTGTAAAGCTTACGGATGTGTACACGGCAGATAAGAAAAGGGGTTCAAGTCAACCACAACCGGAAATGTCAGATGTGAAAGAGCTATTTCGCTTACTCCCCTCGAAAATTTCATGCAATCATGTATGTAAATATCTTAAATATGTTAAAAGCATGTATGAAAATGAAAATATTATTTTGACTTACTTTCCTTACTTCCTTAGGAAAGAAATGAAACGATGCTTATTTCCTACGCTCTCTCTCTTTGTGCGGTGGACCGTCTGGTTTCTCGAATTGGATATGAAAAGTTTGACGAGTACACATTGTCTTATTTTAATATGAATCGAGCGAGAAGGTACAGAGGGTTTTGCTCAGCAATGCACCGCAATAAAAAACAATGCAAAGTGCCTGGTTTCCGACAAATAAGGAATATTGGAGTGAGCGTGGGGGAAGGAACATTTTCATTGTTCTTTGCAAAACTTGATGGCTCTCCTTTTTGCTTTGATAATGTGAGTAAATGATTAAATAAAAAATATTTTGTACTGGTAGACTTCTAGTATTTCATGCATATATATATTTTTTACAGGTTACAAAGGAGAGTAAAAATGATCGTCTTGGTCGCTTACTTTGTTACAGCTCCGACGTTTTCATTCAACTGCGAAAAGTTGTTACGTTGAATAATTATGATTTTGCGTATGGTCTTATGTCACCAGTCTTCATGTATCAGAACAAATGTAGAGGATTATATATGAGAAAAGCAAGATGCTATAATTAATTTTTACTTTTGTTACTTGTTATTGCTGCTATGTTCTTTTGATGTTATTTAGACTACCCAAATGATGAAAAACATCGTCCAAAAAATAAAATAAAGTATTTGATCGACATTTTTCACCAAGCGAGATTGTCTGCTTCCATTTATTTGTATAGAGATTCAGTTGATCGTTTCATGTTCACCAGTTCTTGTTTTCTCGGCAGCTGCTGTAAAAAGTCTTACGTTCCCCCTGAATTTTCATGTTGAGCTTTCCTGTTTCCGAGAGCCAGAATTTCCGTTTGATGTTCAGTTTTCAGGTATGATGATTTTGTACGTGACGCAATAATCCACAACATGAGCTTATGAGCTATTTATTAGCAGTAGCATAAACCCATTGTCATGGACCATGGCGTCACGCCATTTCTGACGTGACTAATTAAACTTTATTTTCCGAAAAGACAATTTAGCATCCAATTACATTTCAACTTTCAAAAATAAATAAAAAGTTACAATATTCAATTTTGAGTCGAATAAAATATTTTATATTTTTTTTGGGTTATTTTCATTGTGCATGCTGATAACTCTTGTAGTAATATTGAGTGAGTGCATATTATGTTTGGTTCTTAGGCTAACATCATTCATACCATTCATTCAATGTGCTTAAATCTAAGTTACGTAATCATGATAGATATTGTTTAAAGTTAGAGAGTATTCTCTGTCAAAAGCCAATGGCTCTTCGAACTTTCTTATACATTTAAACTGACATTGTTCCCATATCTGGACTATATCGTCAAACAAAAATATTGGACGGCAACAGCCGTTGTCGTAAGGCAATGTGCTTATCATATAAATAAAAAATGTGCACCTTTCTGCCAAAAACGTGACACATGTACCACACAGTGCATTCTTGTGTAAAATAGATTTTTTAAAATCGTTGTACAAACGCTGACAATATTTGTAAAATGCCCACAACCCTGGCAAAAATTCGCAATTACATTTAAAAAAATTTGTTAGGTTATCAACATGATGATCAATCAAGATCGAAATGACTACCTTTAAAACAATCTTGGAGCAATCGCATACTGTGCATATTTTACTTTGATGCACTGCTTCCAATATTGAAAAATTCAAGTCAGCATGCAAACTTCGTAATATTTCATATGTAGGGGAAAGATAAACAGTAAGTTTACTAGCATATGTTACTGTAAACCAGATTTCAGTATCTAATCTTATATAATCGTAATTGTAACATTGTGCATTGCAATGTTTCCACGAGTTTTGTACGTGCAGATGTATTATTTTAATAAAGTGAAGAGCTTCTATGTCTACCTTTTTAAAGAGTTTTAAAAACCGTTGGCTTCTATCCTCAACGAACAAACAACATTTTAAACAAAGGTGTTTCTTATGAGTAAAGATTAAAGTTCGATGATGACTTATAGGCGTGCATAACCTATCAACACTCTTTATCAATCTATAAAACTCAACAATAGAAAATGCTTCTTCTATATTATTTATTATATTATTTAATTGTGTGGGACTATCTATAAAACTGCCCAACACATTACAATATACAGCATAGCAAATGCAATCTTCTATGCTCATGTCTTAATACTAATCATTCTATTCTTGTAATGCTTAATATTAAAAGCGAAGCTTATAAGTTACTTACTTAAACTAACAAGTGCATTTTTGAGCTAATTTTTATTTTTTAACCTACCCTTCTTTGTTCAATGCTCTGTAAGCAACATTTTATATCAAAGTTTCCTGGGGGGACGTCAGACCACAGGTAACAGCCGTTGTTGCACGCACTCCATGTCTTTTGAAGATAAGTATACATCATTATTACTGCTCGAATGAACCCGTATGGCGCAAACAGAATTTCTCTGCTGATGCTTTGTATGAAGTCGTAAAGTTCATGACAGACCAAGTTTGTACACACAGAACAAACGAACTGATATTTTCCACAATGTTTGAATATTGTGTAAATATTTATATACGTTGTTCTGTACTTGTAAGCAAACTGATCATCAAGCCTTTCACCAAAGTATATCGCATACCTTTTAAGGAGTGCCAAGACGAGCGGTAGACCGACGTAAAAACACGAACCACATCTCTTGTTTACTTTAAACTGCACTGCTATTTTCCTAGTTTGATGTTGTAGTGGCTCGTCTTCGTAGAAAAAGTCTAGATTCAACACTTCCTTTGGAAAATCGGAATTGTCAATTGTTGTTGACTGGGGGTATTGGATTACATCCATTTTCACAGCTGAGCCATCGGTCCACGTTCCAGTGATGCAAGGTTTGGATGTCATTGGAAATTGTCCCAGAGTTAATGCCAAAATCTTCTAAATGGTTGTTTACTATTCGCTGGTAGGCTTGGTTGCACTGAAAGCAATCGAAGTCAGGAGGGCTTAATGGGTGAGTACTTCGACAAGAATTAAATAGCTCGATGATCTCTGTAAATAAATTATCCTTCTCAGCTATATACTTTATAGTCCAATGATCTATTATCATGCAATGCGTATTTTGCACTTTTAATAATCTCAACGAAAATGGAATGAGACACTTTTTGTCAGAAGTGACTCCTAAAGCAGTAAGCTTTTCAGCGATCGTATCTTCCGTTTCCCGTTCATATCCCCGTGTGCAAAGATTATGATATGGGATGCCGTCCGATAATCCGGTGGTAGAAGTCACGCTCATGGTTTTACAGACATTCACAACTATCTATTAAACAAGCCGTGCTCATTGCACAGCAGCTGCTACACTTGTCACAGCATCCACCTTCTCCGTTTTCTCCATTGGGTGCACTCTTATATGGTGCACAGAAGATGCAATTTTCACTGCACCCAGACCAACACAAAGTAAAAAAGTTTGATATTGAAGAACAGAATCTTTCCAACATCGACATTGTCACTTGTATGTTACCACTTTTACAAATAAATAAACGCAAACAAACGTGGCAATTTCTAACTCAATGTTATTATTGTGTTTTGCTATCAACAACTGTTTCTGAATGACACAACTTGTCTTTCCCGTTTTCGGCATTTTCTTCTGCTGTCAAGTTTTCTTCACATTTGCTGGAAGAACTACTTGGTAGTGGCTCAATTTGATGGATATCTTCATCAAAGCTTAATGATGAAGATGAACTTGTATTTTCGTCCAAGTGGTCTGTGAAACTAATCTGCTTTCCTTTGCCCGACATGGTAAACTATTATTATGACAAGACCAAGACCAAAACAAGACTGAGGAAAATCTTGACAGTTGTCACAATTTTATAGTTTTTTAAGCTATTTGAACTATTCTCTCCGAATACTTGTATTTGCATTGTACATGTTTCGTCGCATTCACAAATATAACGCATTTTCTCTCTGCATAAATTGTGCGTAGAAAGTTTTTTCATAACACTGTCTATGCATAAGCAATGAGGTAATACACACGCCCTGAAAACAGGTAGGTATGCTTCTTTCTCCAAGATTTCTGTTGTGTTAATGCATATGAATTCTCTCCGTGACCAGCTGTGTAAATTTCTCACAAAGATCATTTTTGATTTAACGCATTGTACGCATTCGTCGATTACAGAAGCACATGCGATCGTAAAAAGTACAGCAACCGTAATTACACGGGGTAAATTCATTATGAAGCTAGTTGCATAAATTGTAATTTTATGCTTGTAATTAAAAAGGATAAATTGTCCGAAATTTCTTCTTCTTGTTCATGCTTGTACTGTTTTACAATGAGCTTTCACAATCACTTTCAATGAATTTATTTGGTAATTTATTCACCGCAATGTTTAAAAATCGTATGGGTGATATTGTGGCAAGAATTCTAGTGTATTCCCCTACAGGGTGTATACTTTCTATTGCTTTGGCGAAGCAATCAAGCGCATTGTTATTATCCATCTTGTCATTAATTCTCTTACAATTGTTCAAAATGTCTTTTAGACATGTTTTTAAGAATATAATAGAACTGAATTTAATTAGGGTGACTTGATGAATAGCTTTTTTTGGGAGAAATTGTTCACTCGTGTCGAATGCATTACCAAATGTGAATACGCGATTCAGCATATAAGTTATCCAGCTATGTTTTGCATAAAATCCTAAATGTTCATTGTGATGAAACCAAAGAGTGTTATCCTCGTCGAAAACACTAACTTGAGTTTGTAGGCTACGTTGATATGTTGGTTCATTTTTTAAGGCTATGCTACCAAACTCCCTACATGTTTTGTGAAGAAGCTGGTTTAATGTGACTTCCCGCATTTTTGATCTTGTAGAGATTAGCAGTAATGGTCTCAACTAAATTCTCTAGCGAGTACAACGGTTTGCTACAAGTAAAGTACAGACTGTAATAATTTTTACAGTAACTTTCTAACCAAAAGCGTGCGTCTCCCGTAATTACACGATTCAGATAATATTCTGGGCATAATTCTGCACATTTACATATAGAATCAAACTTTAAAAAACTCTGGGACAAATAAAGTACAATATCTAGTTTTACTTCATTATCCTCGCAATCACTAGTTTCTACACATTGCTTTACCCACTCTAACAAATAGGTTTTTATTAGAACTGCACATGCATAGTAGACGATTGAAAAGTCTTGATAAGCTTGCTCTAATGACACGTTGTCAATTGGGCAAAGCGATTTAGTAAAACTAACGTATTCGTTGAACAATGACTTTTTATATAAAATATCGTCATCGAGGGTATGTTTTTCGCTTACAAAATTAATGTATGCGTCCTTGCACTGCGTAATTTTTTTTTCTATTGCCTTTTTAAAATCTTTATGTTTGGAATAAAATATTGTCTTACTCAGTTCGTGAAAAACGACACGAAATAACGTGTTAAAGTGCATTATGTGGCATGCAGGAAATGTATTCGCACATACAAATGGTCTTTAATGAAGGGGCTTGTGAGCGCGGCTTTTTAATCATATGCCTAAATAATTTACCAGCAAATGTTTTTATTTTTCTATCATTTTCTTTAGTGTCCTTGTTAAAAGGCTGGTATATTTCACTCAGCGACTTTTTTAATTTTATGCGTGCGTAACAGTAATAAATTATATACCATGCACAGAGTTCTGAATCATTATGCTGCAGCTGATTCTTTACTTGGTCCGTTATTTTAAAGGAAACATGCTCAAGATAGCATTTTCCATCCAAACCATAGCTATCAAACAAAATTACCTTTCCAGTGTAATTAAATTCCAGACAAATGAAGTGTCCCACGATACCCCGGTTTGGTGGAGCAATGTGAACAACAATAATGGATGTTTTTCCTTTTTGTATTTGCACTGAATCCAACTCACGAGAAGATACAATTTTAAAATAGTATTTTTCCCCTATTATATACTGAAGAGCTTGCTGTAACTGTTCACTGTCCATTTTTTTAATTTTGAACTTTCAGTGCACGTTTTTTGTCAAGATACTCGATAACTAAACGCATTTCCCTTGGATAAAAAACAGGTTTCCCATCGTCCATGGGGCTACTTGTGATGTGATACGAAATGTTTTTATGATAGTCTGAACATTTATTGTATAATGTATCATTCATGTCCATTTCATCAAAAGTCTGAATAACACGATGATAGCCATTAAATTGTCTTTGTAATATGTAGTACAAGCAGAACAGTGCACAGTCTTTACTTTCTTTTTTTTGATGGGGATGATGATCCAGACAAGTCGTTGCAAAAGGTAAGCTCTTAAAATAATATTCCACAGATTTTCCGTAACTGTCGTAAAATTCAAATGCATTAATAGCACGACCAACTCGATGAGCCACGAAAACAACAAAATGTCCAGACTTATTATCGGATGGATGCCCTTGCACAAAAACTACAATAAATGTTTTTGGTTTTGTAATTTGAATTGTGTAAAGTTCGCGCGCTGTTATAATTTTCACTTCATAACTGCTTTCGTGGAAAAATAAAAAAATGTAATTTAAAGCTTTTTGAAGATCATCGCTATTCATCTTGATTTTTGTGACAAATATTCAATAACATCCTTTTTAGGTAACGGCGTGTATACAACAGATCTTGTCGGACGGTGACAAATAAGATAACGAATATCGTTAAAAAATATCTTGACTTATTTTGCACGACTTTAGGAAAACACATTCGGATAAAAGTGTTCCCAGTTAAACTGGTTGACCTATTTCCACTGTGGTAAAGAAAAAACAAGACGATGTAGAAACAGTCGTTACTATCGTCTTCTTGTTTCACAAATTTTAAAACTGACGTAACTTTGAAAGGAATATAATCAAAGTAAAACTGTGGTTCTTTTAAATAAGAATCAAAAAACGATAATTCGTAAACGTCCCCATTAAACTTTTTACGTGTAAACACGACAAGATGTCCACAGTTTGATTCCGTTTCTGAACCACGCACAAAAACAATCACGAATGAAATTGGTTTATCTTTAAATTTTATTTTACTCACTTCTTTTTCTGTGATGAACTGAATTTCGATTTTCTTTCTGTTTGGAAATATGTAGTTTAGAGCAGCTTGCAATACTGCACTATCCATCCTTCTCGACTGGAGCTTGCTGACTGACTGAAAAAAGGGGAACTGGTAGAAGTATGTTAATGAACTGGTGCATAATATGTTCTCCCTTGATCATTCCTCTCTTGCATTAAAAAAACGGATTACTTCTTGTTTCTCTGCAGGCAACAAGAGCTTTTGTATGGTAGGATTAACGGTGATATTTTTGAGTTTCCTCTTCATAGTTGTTTGTACCTTTCGGTCAGCCACTATTGTGTTCCGTCCCATGAATTCCCTGTAGTTATCATGTAGTCTGTAGGACAACTTGTACCACCAACGTATATAGTGAAGTACGTGGTAACCACTAGACCTGCTCTCTGGGGTCATGTATGAAACATGAGACTCGTATTCGCACTCGTAAGGAAAACGTATGTTATCAAATTCTGGTGCTTTTCCAATCGGGTCGTACCAGTCGTAAGTTATTGTTCCACTCCCATCCTGGTGAAAGTACGTGTCAATACGGTTAACGAGCAAGCAGCAAAAGTGTCCTATTGTTTCATTTATATGAGCAGGTATATGTATAATTACAAATACGTACGGGCTAACAAAATCAAGTGAGTTTATTTCTGAAGGAGAACAAAGGATTTGTTCATGGTTTTCGTCATTTGGATTCGTTTGGTCAAGGAATGACATAATTTCGTAGCTATTCATTATGGTGCGTACGTAACTGTGGCTGGCGGAACACTGCTTTTTATTTTCACTTTTGCTGTTGTTATTATTCCTTATGTCCTCGCGTTTATATGCAAAATAGTATTAGGGGATTTTACTCTATGTAAACTGAATCCTTATCCAAGCTTAGTACACGGTCAAAGGTGTAATACACGATACAAACTAGGTCAGTTACGGTAGCCTGCTTAAATTGCAGCGATACCTTGATATTGGCCGGGGCATTTACAATACTCCGATCATTCTTGAATGAATCATCAGACACAAGAATCGGCAAAAGGAAAAGTCCGTTCTTAGTAAAGCTTTCTTCTGAAATCAGCATTTGTTGATTTTCGGCATTTTGAAAGTTAAACAGAGATCTGTACAACTTCATGTAGAAGCTGTCCCCAACAGAAAATTTGTCATTTTCATTCATGAGCTTCTGGCCGTTTACTAAAATATTGCATGCCACGAGGTCGTTATGAAAAAAAGAAAGTGGATTCTTGGACTCCAAACCGTAATAGGCTTGAGATTCGACTAATGCCGCCAACGCGAAGCTAGGTGTCTTTGATAGCAGTGTTTCTGAAGTGAAAGTCATGTTTCCGGTGGGAATTACAAACGCTAGCGCATCCCTTTCTCGATAGGGAAAGTGAATTTTCTGATGTTTGCTCAGAATAGAATCATGGGAGGTTTGGATCTTAGTATTAGCCACAATACGGCAAACATCTAGTTGACATTCTTCCACGAGGACCTTTTCGTTAAAGGGCGCAAGAGTTGTGCCTGCAGTTGAAAGCAGACAAAATTTTGGGGTATTTAGACGCAATTGCACCTTAAAGGAGACCCCTGGAGGGAACCAGCGCTTTATTTCAAAGAGACTATGATTTAGCACGCTGTATAACTCAAGTTTGTTGGTTTTTGTCTTTGCCAGCAATGTTTTGTACATGTTATTTGTTTCAGAGAGTGGGTCGCTGCTAGTCGATTCCACGTAACCTTCACACACTAATTTCGTTTCGTAGTCTGCACGGGTAGAATTGATAATTCTGTTGATGAACGCAGCGTAAGCGTAGTTTCCAGTTGGAATAGAAATTTGAACATTGTTTACGTAAACGTCTATCGATTTGAAAAGGGTAGAGTGTATTAAATTGATAAACGAAGTTTTGGAGGTGTCTAACAAATTAGTTTTCCCGTCACTTGCAACTACTTTGAGTCTCAAGTACATAAATGATTTGGAAAGGTTCGTGTAATAAACGTTAGATGCTGGAATAATAAATTCTATCAAGTCCGCTCCCTTAGCGCTGGAACTAGGAAAGCATGTTTCGAGTTTTGATGATACTATACTGGCATCATGAGGTGGTAGTTTCTGCAGTTTAAAAGCAGAGTTGAAAGCAGCACCGCTTTTCATCAGCTGATCTTCTGCTAACTTTCGTTTCTTTGACTCCATTGTGCTTTCTCTGCTTCTTTAACGCTTTCGTCGTCGGATGTGTTTTTTGACAATTTTTCTGCTTTTTTTAACAGCTCGCTTTCTCTTACGTCTTACTACTTTGGGGCCGGAACGACGATTGAGTCTTTTAAACTTTCTCCCACCTATAAGTAACTTTTTAGTTTGCCTTTTTCCACCTACAAGTAACTTTTTAGTTTGCCGTCGCCCACCTTTATGTATTTTTTTTGTCTGCTTTCTCCGCCGTCTGACTTTTGCTGTTCCTTCACTTGACCTGTTTGCCGAGATTGGCATTAAATCTTCTGGAATGTCAGTATTCATTTCCTCGTTTCCTTTCGCTGGAGTCATGTAACAAATTCTCTTTTCGTTGCAACTTAGCTTTCTCATAATCTCACAACATTCCAGTTTTTTTAAAAGTGAGAGTTACCAAACTTGGGTATCTACTGGGAGCCAAGAAATCGTTGTTGTCAGTTTGAAAACTAATTTCAATTTGTGTTGGGTTCTCCAGAACCACCTCCTTATATAGAGGTCTCTCGGGAAAAAACTCAATTTCATCGGTGTTGACATTCTTACGGTTTACAATGTCGAGATATGGTAAACGATTTCCTGCATAGTAGTTACTTTCTATTAGATTTGTGCAGATAAATATCTTTGAGCTTGACGCTTGCGTGGGATCATACGTATCAATCTCGTCAAAGTCCTCCAAGCCAGCTTTTACTCTTATGCTTCCGTTGCCTTGAAATGCAAATCTTTGTGGCAAACCAAGATAAATATTCAGGTAATCTGAGAGCATTATCCTCTTGTCTGATGGGGCCACTTCAAACTCTAATATGTCGTCGTGGCCATGCTTTTGGGCCAAGCTGAAGGAATGTCCATGGGCTAAACAAAGTGAAGCAATATGTAGTAGTAGTATTGATAGCTTGGGATGCCCTAAAATCTGTGGAAGTTCAAGTTCTCTTTGGACAAACGTATATTTCTGAGCGTATCCAATTGTCTTATTTATTTCGTGAGAATTAAAGTGTGCAATGTCAAATTCCAAATCAGATTTGCTTTCTCCTCGTGGAACAATCAAATCTGTAAACCCAAGTACGGTAGCTAATACTCTGTCTATCGAGATATGCTCATGGTCCAATGCCACGTTATTCAAAACTGTTCCAACAACGGTCCCATTATCCAGAATTTGTCCAATATGCAAAGGAATTTTGTGTGAGATCAACAATTCATTTGTCTTTATTATAAATTGATCAAAATGCCCTGTGAGTTTAATCGGAGAAAGTGCAGTTACGTTTCCCGTCTGAATGGTAATTCTGTTGGCTGCGACAAACGTATTAAAGAAATTAGTGGGGATTTCCGATTCCTGGATGATTGGAGCATAGTTTGGGCGTTGATAAGTGTCAGTAAAATATGCAGACCGTAGACTGACTTTATAGTTTCTCAGATTTATTCCTGGAGGCGCTGTATTTCGAAATCGAAAACTACAATTGTCAGGGAAACTATCAGTTTGCTTATTTGACTGCAGCGTCACGCTGAATCCCTCCGGTTCCATCATCATGACGCTGAACGAGAGAAAGCTCGCTTTCTGTATAGGAAGATTGTAGCTGTTCCCCGTTCTGGTCTTGTAAAATGTAGGTGAAAATTGGCCAGCTTGGAACTATTGATTTCACTGTAAACGTTTCTGCGGAATAACCTGGTAAATAAGCTTTTGAGAACACGACACGCTTATTGCTGATCCTAACAGTATCACCGACGCTTAGCTTAGGTTTTGGTCTTGGTTTATTGATGAGACGACGGTACATGTAACTAAAAATCGCATCACGATTTTTGGCGTTAACTTTAGACGGTGGGCATCCTGTCGCTGTGTGGACTTTATCGTTGTACTGTTTCACAATTAAATCTAGTACGTCAATGAATCTTTTAGTGTTGTGTAGAGATTGATATCTATATAACTTTTCTTTGATAAGCTTAATCATCACCTCACATTGAAAAGATTTATTATATGTGACTGAAATTACATGGTTAACTCCATAATCTTTAAACACTTTCTTGCTTTAACTTCCTACAAACTCACGGCCATTGTCAGATAAATACTCCTGTGGAATAGCCTTTAGCTGCTTAAAAGAAAGTTTTATGGCTTTACTCACGCTTTCTCCGGTCTTTTTTTTCAGGGGAATGCAGGAAACCAGCTTGCTAAAACAATCCTGTGTTACCAAAATGTAACTGTAATTGCTGTTGTATGTTTTAATGTTTTCAAACACTGCGAGATCAGCGCAAAACACTTGACCAGGTTGCCGTGTGATTAAGCTTGGCCTAAGCACTCTTTTCCGTACTCTACGATGGCGAGAGTATGCTGGTATTTTATTTAGCGAATTCTCCAGTGCCACCAAGTCAACTGGATGCTTAAAGGCTTTCGCAAATTGTTGAATAGATGACAGAGCTGTCTGATTGCGTAGATTAGAGTATAATTTCAGAACTCTTTCGTCAGATAAAGTCGATTTCTTCAGAGTCTTCCTTTTTAACCTTTTTCTGTTTGGCATGCTTTCCCAATTTTAGTATTGATCTCTGTACTTTTTTGCAAACTAGATCTAAGGGCAATTCAACCCTTTTCAAGTACTTTAAGAACTGCTGAAATTCTAAAGGCTCTTTACCTTCTGATTTTGCACAGAATTTTACAAACTCGAGAATGCTAAACTGAGTATTTAATTCCGGAATCGATGCAGTAGTTACTCCATATATGTTCCATGTTAGTCCACTCGATAATAAATAATCAAGAATTTTTCGCACTTTCTTTTCTAGTCGATTAGGTAGATTTTCCAATTTGTCTAATAATTGGGGTTTTGTTTTAAATTTGGTTTCATAATCCTCTTGACTTACCAAGTAAAACAACTCAATGTTCTCCATGATCTAATATCGCAGCTGAGGTCATTCGAATCAAGCACTGAAGGGCAACACACAAAATTGATTGTATAAGCACTCTGTGTTTAAGCAACAATTTACTAATTTTTTTTGCACAATTTTGTTTCGAACGAAGCAGTTTCAAAAGTTTATTTTCTTTCTCAGTTTTCTTATCTCCGCATAAATGTAGCAAGTTGACTGTTGCTTTAAGTTGGTCGATTGTGGATTTCACAATAATTTCGGCATATTTCTTCACGCTGCACTTTATTAGTTTAGAAAAGTATTTAAAATGAAGCATGAGCTCTTCCATGTTATTTTAAAACAAAAACTTTCCCTCCAGCATGGGGGAGTAAAAATGACCGATATTTCAACTGTTTTGGAATTCTTGGGTGCAAATTAAGTACAAATATACCAAAGTCCACATTTTCTACGCATTCGTTGTATATTGCCAAAAGAGATCTCCACCTTATTGGCTCAATTTGTCGTAAAAAATGTTGGATTTGGCTTAGATTGTTCGATTTAAAAAGTACAAAGTCTGCAGAGTTTAACGCAAGACATTTCAAGTTTTTTGGGAATAAAATCTGACTCTGGAAAATGGTGGAACACTTGTAATGATGATTAGAAACTAAAAATCATTCTGTAATGAATCTTGCGTCCTCGTTCAAGCTCTGGATAATCCAGTCGTCAAATAAAACCAGGTAATGTTCATGGCTAACAGATACCAGTTCCTTTAACTGTTCAATTGAATCAGTGAAAACAATATCATCATCCTGGGCTTTTAATTCATCAAAACATTTTTGATAATGTTTATAGCAAAAAATTACGCCATCTATATTCTTTTTAAAAATATTTTGTCTATTCAAAACAATCTGACAGCACAAATATGTTTTTCCACTTAAAGTTGCGCCGATGATGTAGCTGTTTAAATACGGATCCAGCCGTAAGTCGAAAGGGTTATCCATTCCTTCCCATGATTGCTTTACGATGATCTCGTGTCAGTATCCTATCCAAAACTAGAGCAGATAATTTTATTCTGTCTCTGAATCTTATTCTGTCAACTACACAAAGCTCCCAAAAACGTTTTCTACATTCTTGGTGATATTCAGATTCTACTACGTAAAATATTGTGGGAACAGAGAAAGTTACTTGCTTTCTCTTCACTCGGTGGTCCATGACAGAATGGTTAGATTTTGGCGTGCACTTCTATTTATACTTTCGATTTCCTAGAACGTAATTCAGGATCCGTTGTGGCTGGTCAATAAACTCTGTTGTGACAATCATGTTGCAATGCCCATACAATGATTCGTGATTTAATCCAAATCTTCTGCGGGTGCAATGGTATAAACTGGGCATAAAGCTAGTATAAAACGATTCACATACAAAGTCTCTTGTTGGTTTTTTAAGGTATGTTAACATACTTACCATAATGTCAGACATTGCCTTGAACGTCTTATAAAACGTTTGGGTTGGCCAGTACATATGTACTTTGTCTTTCAAGTTCAAGCCACATATTTTCTATAATCTCATAACAATTAAAACTGATATGCATACACTTTTCTAGTACTCTAATATTTGACAACTCATCTAGACCGTCTCCGTAAATGTTAACCATCGACATATTTAGGTAGCAAAATAAGCATTCGCTACAGAGGTTTTTAAAATCCAAGTTTTCCACTAATCGTAATTTAAAGTCTGGGACAATATTATCATTTCGAAAAAACCAAGGATAACATTTTATTGGGTCAGCGTCGTAGAAAGCAGAGTTTCTACTTCTCCTATATTGTAAAGTTCTCCATCCGTCGCTTGAACTGACTACAGGGTCTCCCATTTCAATATTCTTTATAAAATGTTTCGCGTAAACTATATTAACTTTATAACTTTCTCTTTTACAGAGAAAGTCAAGAAAGTCAGCATCCAGAAAGTGCAATGTTTGACTTATACATATGAGCATACATGTTATAGTTTAATCGTTCTCACGTCTACATTGATTTATTGGGCAAAGTAGCCTCTCGGTACAGTTGAATATTTTGTAAAATATAGCCTATCACTATCACAAAGTGATGCAAAAAGCCTGCGTTTTGTTTGAATAGTAATATCCGTTCCTTTACGGGTAACGCTCTGATACTCACTTATACCATCATCCAACTCTTCTAAAATAGCCAAGAAACGAGCGTGGGTGGCTGTGGCCTGCTTTATACCTTTTACCAATTCTTTATTTGTTGGTGTGCATATTTTGCAATCAATTTGATCATGTTTAGAACACGACTCTAAGTTTGCCTCAAGGATGGAGAACTGCTTAGAGCGTAACGAGATGACACTACGTATGCTACACGACTCAATCCGAACTAGCCCTGGGATATTTTCCCGACTATTATCATACAAAGAATGAATGTGTTTTGGAATTCTAGAAAAGTCTAGCACGTTGGATAACTTTTTAAGTTCAGCGTAAAGCCCTTCGTCGCTTTCCCCAGTAATTTTCACTATGATTCCATCGGTCTCTACTAATACGCAAGATAAGCGGTTTTTGAAGACCGGAAGGAAGTGAAAGTAGTACAATTCATAAAGCAAACGTTTGCTTTCACTAAGTACATACGCGGCTATTAGGATATTTTTAGCTACCAACGTTTTTTTTCGCAACAGAGATACTGTCATTAACGACTCACTTATACTCTTGGCATTAATGAAACTAGGACTGGCCAACAACTTTACTGCTCGTTTTTTTTCTAGGCATATTGCAACTCTTTCGTTAATTGATCTGGACATCATATTACCAATTGCGTAGTTGCCTACCCGCTTGATTAGATTGCGGTGAAAGGGATTTGCTGTCTCTGAGAAAGCTTTTGTGCAAGCCTCGGTGAAAGGAGAAAATTGTCGCTTTACTCGAAAGGAAATGACATGCGTGATTTTTTGAAGAACCATTCCCAGTTTTAAATACAATAGCAAATTGTTGTCACTAACCCAAACGTCTTTTTTATCATGCTGATCGAGAGAAACACGATTCAAACCCATACACTGGTCGTTACTTTTTACTGTTTGAGAGAAAGCATATATACTTTGCTGCTGCTTATCAATCATGGGAACTTTTGTAGGGCATAGGCAAAGTCCTTTGGTAATTTCTTTAATTTCCGAAGGATATTTTAAATTTACACAGAGAAAGAATTTCACATCACTTTCTTTTCCAATATCTGAGAGCTTAAAACTCTCTACTTGGTCTTGAGAAAAATAATGGTAATCCGAGTAAGGCATTTCCGTTCCAAGAATATATAGATACTGCTTGCAAAAGTCTGCATAAATCGCTTTAACAGCATCTTCTTTTGCAACGTCGTCACCTAAACGCCTGCTAGCGCAACGCACAAGCTTCTCTGCAGACACACTGAGACCACCAATAAGGTTATCCTTGAGCGTATTGTAAATTCGTTGGTCAGTCAGCTGCTCGTAATTGCTCTTTGAAATGAAATGAAGAGCACTATTACTGTAGCTTGAAATCGAAATGTCAGATTGCGTGTGCAAGTGAAAATACTTAAACATGAATTGTGAGTAAGCTAGAAACGTGTCTGCTGTCCCATACGTCCGAGATCTTAAATAATGCATTGCATAATCATGTAAAGACGTACATTTTAATTTACCGTAAGCTGCTTTTGCATTTTCATACGCCGCTGCTTGTTCATGAGGCTTATACAAGACATCATAAAAATCTTGCTTCTCAGGAAATGCTTTCTCCAAATCATCACAACTTTTAAGGAAGGAATGTGGAAACGCAAGGCATTGCGAGAGTGTAGTGTAATTGTCGGGGTCTGATTTCTTAAGCAAATGAAAGTCTTTCAGTTCTGTCTGTTTCATCACACTGTGTAGACTTTCTCCAAAATGATTTTCTACGCCGTAAAATGTAAACTGATTTTTTAAAGTTATTGAGAGAAAAGAATCAGATCCTGTCTTTGGAATAATATTAACACTTTTTACTGCAGTGTCTGAAATATTTTCCAAGAGCAAATTACCGCAAACATCTAGTCCGTACGTAAAAGATATAATTTTACGCAGGCAAAATGTCTTTAGATTACAATCTCTACACGGAAAAGTAATAGGTTGAGTTGAGTCGTGATGATGATGATTTATGACCCCGATAACACCCGCTTTTTTGTCCATACTACGTCCACACATGTAGCATGAGGAAACCCTGGATAGCATTGCACGTTCCTCTGGTGTATATGTGAGTGGAATTTGGTTTGATGTCAATTGCTCCAAATAAAACGTGGCATTTAAAAGCAATGTATCATAGAATCGTTCCATGGCATTGGGACCACAATAAAACTCATTAAAAAGTTCATTATTGCGATTACCAACTCCAACAAGTCCGAAACCCATACACCCGAGCGAGAGTTTATTTTCTACTGTGTTTTGGTTACTGAACAGTAAGGTGAAAAAGAAAGTCGTTTCTGGTATAAGAGATTTAAATAATTGGGTGAACCGGTAAACTGGGGCAACAGGGAATTTCACTTCTTGATTTTTCTGTAACAAGCATTTTTCTGGATGTGATTTATCACGGTAGTACGTTGAACATTTTGAACAGATTCCTATTGCGTTATTGCGTTTCACATTAAAGAAAGTGTTTACGTTAGTTATCGCACAGAAATGTCGTTTACTTTTATAAAGTTTTCTCTCTTCCTTCGGCAGATGCATGCGTGAAAGCAAAATTATTGAGGCAGTGCGAGGGTAATTTTCTTCCGTCACACGCAATGGGATGATTGCGTCTAATTTTTCATTGTATTGATAAACACACACACAAGTCAAATTTTCTTTTTCAAAAAGACTCAACAGAGAGAGGTCCTTTCCGTAGTTTAATGAACTATACTTCATTGGATATTTTCTCGCAAGTTCATATCCGACTCGTTTACTTTCCAAGAGTCTTTTACCTTGTTTTCTTTCATTTCCTGTTGTACTTTTAAATGCTTTTCCACTTGGCAACTGGTAATTGCTGGCATATAAACTTAAAACCACACTTACGTGAAAGCAAGACCCATCGACTCGAGTGTTTAATATTCCCCTTTTTCTTTTGAGTTTACCAAGCGGTAGCTACGATCTCCCTTTAGTAGGGGTATAACGAGAAAGCGTAATTTTGAGAGAAAGTACACGTAAAAGAGACAGTCCGCTCACATCATGACTGAGAATATCGCACAATGCAGAAATGTATTTTTGGGCGTCTTGAATTCCAGCTCGAATGAAATTTGAATGCGGGATCCTAAAAAACGGACTCGGGTAATTCCTATAAACTATATCCTTAAGTTTAACATCTTCAAATTCCAGTTCGCATTGCATTTTCAAACGAGCTCCCGTATGAAATTTTACAAAACTGTCAATCAGCGTGTAAAGTTCATTTGATATTGACTGAATTGCATCATTTACGAGCACGTGGTCTTCACGAAAGACATGCCGAAATGAAACAAGGGTATCCCCAAAAGAAGACGAGACTTTCTCAAAAATTCCTGGAATATTTAGTTCGGGAACTATTCCATTTCCTCTACTCTTAACTTTCCCTCCTACCAACGACGGACAGCGATGATACAATTTTGAAAAAAAACTTTTGCTACACTTTAAGCATATATGAACATTATCAGCGTGATCTAGCAGCTTTGTGATATCGTCACAACAAAAGCTGCAGTTGTGATACCCGCACCGAAAAAGCTTCTTGATTTTACAAGTTGCCATTTTGCTTGTTTCCTGTTATCTTGTCGGAAAGAGACTAAAAGTGAAAATGGAATGCAACCAGCTTTATTTAAAAATTTCATCCAACTTTCTCTTTACACTTTTTGTAAATCCAGCGTCATTGTTAATCGAATTTAAAATTCCAGATTGATACAAAATCAAAAGCTGGTATAAACTGACATTTCTATTGCGATTTAATTGCAGTCTTTCTAGAATGATGATTGGAAAACGATAAAGATTATAACGTTCACAATCACGACAGACAGTGGAATATATTGTATTATTGTTGTGATTATTGGTAGCAGATATCCAGAAGTATGACCCACAAAGATCACACTTGACTGCATTCATGATTATCGCCTAAAGAATGTACGTAAAGGCAATTCTGATGTTATCATTAAATTGCAAAGCTTAACACAACGACTTAACGCTACATAAATGCGTTTGTCAAACGGGTTTAATTTGTCGAAACTTATTACGACGCGCTGATAACTGTGGCTCTGTGATTTGTGAATAGTTTTTGCTATGGCGGGAGTCAGGGGAAAGTAAGAAACAGTCATTAGCTTTTCAAAATGCTTACAAAAGAAAGTATCCGTAATTTTCCCCACTGGAATACTCTTATCAGGCAGTGTTAAACCAGTATATTTTTCGAAAGAGCATAGTATAAATTTTGGGGTAACATGATCGTCTTCAGAATAATAAATATTGGTAACTTCTGCTTCCGAAGAGTTAACTAACCCTCTTTGAATGATTTTGTTTCTCGTCAGACAGACACGCACGCCTATTCCTATATATAAAGGTCGGTAGTCCTCTCGGCACACGTCACACGGCAGTGAAAGCTCTGGATCAATGCGACGAATTGGATGCGTACTGTTGTATAAATAGGAGTATGAGAAATCATGGCATTGTGCATTGCTACCGAACAAATGTATATCATGCTGAAATGAATTCACTTCATATGGCGAGAGATTAACGTCCTGTCGCTTCTCCAGCATTTTAATATCCTCGTCTGTAGTGGTTCTGGATATTATGCGTGTTAAAATACCTTGAAAAGCAATGTCTGTGCTCTGACGTACATTTATTGTTAGCTCATACTTGTAGTCCGGGTGTTGGAATACTCGCAAGCCAAATTTAGAGAGAGAGTCCATATAGGCTCGAATGGGAGTGTCCAACATGTAACCTCCCACTGGGGATAACTGGATGGGACTTCCAAATACAAAGAGACTTAGAGGTAGTTTATTCTCGTTCGTATTTCCTTTGATGTAATTAATCCGTTGTATTAACAACCCCAGGTCAGAGCCAGAACAGAGGTAAATTTCGTCCAACACAATAGCATCCAGAGAGCGTATTCTTTCTCTTGTAGAATTGAAAGCTGGCAGTCGGACCATGTCTTCAGATTTCATATGGCAATTGTATAGCCCGAGTAACGAATACAGAGTAAACGAATTAAAATGCACAGCACATGATCCCCAATGGGCTGCGCTTACGTAATTTAATTTTAAACCGTCAAGCTGGGTACACAGGGAGGAAAGGAGTACCGTCTTTCCAGTACCTCCGTTTCCAAGCACAACAAACAAAACATGATCCTTATTGGCTGTTCGTTTGAGTGCTTTCTGCATTAGAAACATGCACGATCTCTGATCCGAGTTAAGAGTCTTCATGTTAGCTAAATGATTGTACTTTATGAAGGGAGAACTCTTTTTGATAAAGTCAAGAAACGACAAATAATACTTTAGCTCCCTGCGGTATTTTTGCCGAGCTAAATCAAAATCAAACTGTTTGTCTACCTCCCTACACCCTAGTAACGCCATGACGATGTTTAAACGAGAAGAAAGAAAACAAAACTGATTCACCATCAGCAAAGCTGATGCCTTTTTGATACAAATGACCAAACGTGTATGCATTCAAGATTAGTCAACACTGTGCGACTGAACAGAAACAACCATACAATACAATAAAAGAGAAAGCAGACAATTCGAACATACATACATACATACACATAAAAATCGAGGCAACATGAAGCGAGCATCAAGAAACACAAGCAACTCTGTAGAAGAAAATCCAAAACGGTTGGAAATGAACTTTACTTCAACCCAACCAGAAGAAACTGGCAGCGTCCGTTTCCCACAAAACGAGGAGGAGGTCAGATAGTTCAGTTCGGTCTTGTGGGCAAACCTTACTGGTCAGAAAATATACTTGCGGCAACATTGAAACTGTTTTCTTGCGACGATTGAATCAAAAGAGAGCTCCAACGAATTTCCAGTTTCCAGCAACTCTCATCCCGTTGTTTCTGGGGCGAATTGATAAACTACTAGAAAGACTAGAGAGAAAGCCAAACGGGCAATACAAGTTAAAAGGGCTCACAGAGATCACAAAGGATTTTACACGGGAAACTTTTTGGGAATCAGAGGAAACATTTAAAATCGGAAATTTGTACGTCAAACCATTTTTATCCAAATTTGGGATACAAATTCGATTGTGGGGGCAATTGGACAACGCTGAATATCGTGAATTTGTTGACAAGGACGGAAACGAAGTCAAGTGGTGGGGACCAACTAATAACATCAGTCCAAAATGCCTGGAATTACTGAGGGATGTGCTGATTTTTTATCAGCGGGAAGCTCAGCACAGCGAGTAATATCTGAAGATGAAAAGCGACACATTATTTCATCTTTTTTTCGCAACACATATTGTAGTCGCACTCAACCCTACAAAATCACAAGCTTGCTACGAATTGCTTACGAAGAAGTAGTGAATGCCGCATCATACAAGTTCCAAATTTACCAGCCAGACCCAGAGTCTTTTTTGGTGGAGTTGCTACACTCTGAGATTGGAGGATCTGAGACATTTCTTGGACATGAAAAAGATCCAAAATATTGGCAGTTACGACAAAGAGAAGATAAACGGTTACTTGAAGCTTGCCGGACTTTTATAAAACGAATGTCGGTACAGAGAGAAATCATGTCAAAGTCAACATCGGACTGGTTTCTTTACATGTATGTCGCGTCTATCGTGATCATCAAAGAATTCTTCATGGATTACGCAGACAGGGTCTGCCCAACTTTCTCCAAATTATACTTGGATAATTTAAAGGAGATCCTGGAATGCATGGCTTCTCCATGTGCTGACGTGAAAAGGTTGGTGCGATTTTTCCCAAAAGAGTATATTATACTCTGCCTTGACAAGCAAACCAGCAGCAATCTGGAGTTTTCACGACGAGCCAACGACATCATACGTGGCGGTGTACGACTTTCTACTGATTCTTACTCACGGATAAATTCCTTAAAACGGAGAATTGAAACTAGAATCAAAGCAGAAGTAACAGACAGACTCGAAGAATATCACAGACTTTTGAGTCAATCAGGTGAAGATCATGTTGACGATGCAAACTTGGACACGAGTGGTAGTAGCATCTCCTCAAGTGACTCAGAGGACGGGCCTGCTGGAGACATGGATAAATCAAATGCAAATGTTGAGAAAACAGATCAAACCAATATGGACGTTGAAGCGATTCCAGAGCCAGAAAAATGAAAAGTGAAAGCAGCAGCAGCACCATCACCATAAGCCAGTGACTTTTAAAGGGTTGGTAATAATTTTATGCACACATGCACAGTAGTCTTTAATTCAGGACTAAATAAATGTTACACAGTAGAACGTAAACACATAAATACTTTTAACTATCATATTCTTACTGAATTTAAATTTAAAGCTCCACAAAAAAAATATGCCAGGTTAGTTTATATTTCCTACACTATAACTTTAGGAAACCTAGAGTGCACCCACAGAAGCACTCCAAAAACTATGATGGTACAATTATACTTCAATTCACTTTTAAAGAAAATTTTCAATACTAACTCTCACTAAAATCACACTCCTACTAAAAACTTTAGCATAAAATTTTAATACGAGACGAGTAAAATTATGCTCTAAAATGCATAGGACGAAAAAATAATTTACTACATAATATTTTAGATTCGTGAATTTAAAAATGTGTACTCAAAATAAAGCATAGGCATTAACAAATAAATATTATGCTCCATGTGGAATGTTTGGTAGTGAAATATTTAAATAGTTTCAGATAGGTTAAATGGAGAATCTTTTTTAAAAATATACACTCTGCAAGTTTACTTTTCTCTTTATAGACTATTTCTTTGTTTCACATCATAAATAAATTTAGACTCTCAATCACATGCTTAAAAATTTAATCCATGTTTGGATTCTCTGGGGAAGTATGAGACACAATTAAATTATTTCCTAAAATGGATAGGACGAATAGTAGAATTATGCCACATCAAATTTTAGATTCAAGAATTTAAAAAGATGCACTCAACATAAATATTTAGTCATTACCAACAAAATTGTACCCCATGTGGATGTTCGCGCAGTAATAATATTTGTATTGTTATAGTAAAGGTTAAAAAGAGAAAAGTTTAAAAAATATGCACTTTGTAAGTTTGCAGTTCTTTTTACAAACTAATTCTTTCAAATTATCAGTAAATTTTTTGACTCAAACCACAGCTTAATTTAAACTATTTATTATAATGAAAGTCAAATTGTTGGCATTGGGTTACAAGAAAGGAAAATGCACATAGAGTAAATAAAGTTATACGATGTTATCAAAGATAAAACATTAAAGTTATAAATGGTTACAAAACTGCACTCTTAAAATACCTAATACAATTTTCACAAATATCTTTAAAATATAAATGTTATTCGAATACACATATATATTGAAACGAGTTCAAATAGTCACCAAATCTTAATGAAATAAAACAATATTCAATTTACTCTACTTAAATACACTTGTGACACATTTAATGAATGTCTTAAAGAAATAAGAATGTAGTGATTATCTATGATCACAAATAAAAACACATAACACGGCACAGTTAAAATTTTCTTCAAATAAAATTATTAAAATCCTATAAAAACCATTTCGTGGTGCCTACCATTTCATTTTCATTCTCATAATTTCTGTGAAGGTTTCATGCATCAATTTTCGATCGGCAGAAGATGCGGGAGAATACATTATTGCAACATCAGCATACACTAACGAAAGAACAAAGGAGGATATCATATTTCCATGCAAATGCATTTACGTGTTAAAGGGTATCAATCGTGGCTTAACGTCGAACGTTTTAAG
>JAQFZH010000841.1:0-26846 GCA_034695485.1 Entomobrya nivalis
TTGTTGTATGCCTGCTAATATACTGTGAATGAGCGTAATGTAAAACTGTTCGTCTTGGGTTATATGATGTTTTTATTCTATAATAGATTACCTTATACAATGACATAATTAATTTCAATGACCTGCAAAATCTAATATACTTACACATACATATATTCTTCATATATATATTATTAATAAACTTTAACAGTACTGACAGTATATTTATATTATTAACTTACTCATCTACTTTGTCTAAGAAATTAATAAAAACAATTTATACAGATATTGATTTAAGTCGTCGCACAATTATGAAAAGAGGAAATACGTATCCTCTTCCATAAACCGATTTTACCAAATTCCAAACTATAAGCAGCATTTGATTGTATAAGGCACGATTTTAACATGTTAACGACCAACTTTCCTAAATAGCAACAAAAATAAATAAACTGCTTCCCACACCCTAATATAAAATTTCTCATTTCTAACAAAAAGCCAGAAAGTGCAATTGCCAACCCACCAACAAGCAAAATAAATATCATCTGAATATTTCCCGACATGTCAGGTTTTGTAGGAGGCCCAGCGTCGTTTCCCGATACTAAGTCCGTTCTATTTATAAATTTCGGCCACCACTCAAGCAAGCCAGATGAGGTTACCATGGAAACTCGTTTCAACATTGATGATGGAACTAAGCCATCGTAATAAAAGAAAAGGTATGGATTATTGTATGCTTTATTTCCAATATCTGAATGCTTCCCCAACTTCCTAAGCATTCTCGACAAAATCTGACCCAAGTAATCAGGCAATATCCAGGCAGACTTTGTACAGTTCCTCAGATTTTCTGCGATAACTTCTTTTTGCTTTATCCAAAATCGGTGTTCAAGCATTGGCGTTCTTAGAAATCCCGCCATTGCCCTATCCCTGATAAGTCCTAACTGAAGAAGTGGATTCAGTGTTTTTATGTCTTCTGTTAGCTTAACATCAATCAAATGGTGTATTTGAGTTACATTCAAAACTTGTTTTAAAACAACATTCTCTGAATTACCAAATCGTCCTAAAAAGTTCGAAATTTGCCGGCATATGCTTAATACCTCTGTTTTTCCACTAGCACCCCAATCATAGGAATCGATGTCGATTGAAGTGTTAGTAATTCGCTTAAAAAATACGGTCTTTTAGATAACATCCTTAATTGTATAGCAAATCGGAACAACCTACTAAATATCGTGTAGTTGTGCTGGCGTAGCTCGTTTAAAGTCCTAAACGGAATGAGTTGCCTGGGCGTAACTATATTATAAACATTTTCACTTTTGTAGGCGTTGCTTAATATGATACCTGCTAAAAGCGTTCCACAAATAACAAACCTAAGTCTTTGAAGACTAATCAAGCTACCAAGAAAAGGATCTCCTTGTTCCAGCAGCACTTTATAAATAGACAAGGTACTCAAACTGGAATGTGACTTATGTTTGTTCACACTTCTTCCTCTTAAGTAAATAATGCTAACAGATGCCATTGCTGTAGTCACCAAAATAAATATCCACACACTTGGTTCAAAGACCGACACAAACTCTAGAAATTGCAGAGATTGTATTCCTTGAGAACCGCAGCTTACGAAACGAAGTGTTCCAAATTTGTTCTGAACCTGTAGGGTGGTACGCTGGAACCCTAGTTCTACTTCTTCAAGTTTTCCCATTCTTTGAAAAAATGGATAGAATAACCAGTATGCGTTCGGTCTTTTTTTTGGAAGTTCGGTTACATTTCCCAGGAGATATGTGTATA
Source organism: Entomobrya nivalis (assembly GCA_034695485.1). Lineage (NCBI taxonomy): Eukaryota > Metazoa > Arthropoda > Collembola > Entomobryomorpha > Entomobryidae > Entomobrya > Entomobrya nivalis. Next base: position 1,756 of record JAQFZH010000841.1, read on the forward strand.
TAGATGAGTATCCAAATGCAAGCAATTCTGTTTCATCCGGATGCCTAAGTTTCATCTGTTGAAAATAGCACAAGGCACATTTAAGGGCTACTGGTTCGTTTTTCATAAAGTACTCGATTTGTTGTGCCAGCGTGAAATACTCTTCCTGAGCTCCATGTACGACGAACTTTCCAAAGAAAGTTTCAAGTTTCTGAGCTTTTTCTTGAAGTAAAATAATGGCAATAGAAAACTGTTTTAAACTTATTGCTTGACCGTGATAGAGATTTGAACATCCCATGCAGGGGAAAACAATGTTAAAGGATGTTAAATTACATCGCTGTAAAAACTTTAAGCTGTTGAAGCTCGTCATGCATTTAACGTGGCCCGTAACAAGTATATCTGTTACGGCAATATGAAAGGGACGCGAAAAAGCTCCAAATTGTTTTCTTGCGATCCATACAAGTAGATGCGACGTTTTATATTCAGATACATTTATTTTTGAGTCGACCAAAATATTGATCTTAGGTATTGAGCTTGGCAAGAAAAATAACCTTATTCTAGTGTGTTGGAATATTTGAGTATATTTTCCGATTTTAAATATATTTTCAGGCATGTATAAATCTATTTGGACTTGACAATTCCAAGGTTTTGACGCAGCGGAAAAGGCGTCTAGATTAAATGTGACACATAAGTTATAGTTAAGATTGGCTGGGTATAACGGTGTATAGAAATTCGCAAACGGGCACTTGTGTTCCAGTTCTGAGATATCTTGGTTTTCTTGTAATTGAACAGAATATGTACCATTTATATTAGACAACGCTTTATTTGTGGACCAGACCGTATCACTGGGTTTTATTATTTTATTTCTTACGGGATAATAATATTCTCGATGTAATCTTCCCAGTTTAAACTTTCTTAGAATGATAGGAACGATAGCTGTTGCTTGTAAATTTACGTTTTGAAAGTTATTTATAACAACAAGCCATCGATCGTCTTTTAGGTTTTCTAAAACTGAATATATGTTGTCTATATTAAAGTGTGAGTATTGAGGATTGTTAAGAATTTTGTTGACAGCAAGATATTCTACACTCAAATTGTAGCGAAATGTAAAATTATTAATTGCACTGACAAGTTTTGGTGAAGAAGCAAAATAAAGCAAACAAAGTATCATTGATTGCGACATAGCAAGTATTTTGGAATAACTTTTTGTTAAAAACTTTTATTTTCACGAGTTTTGTCTCAATCTTAACATGTAGAGCAGTATTTATTCTGGACAAAAAATAAGAGTGACCAAATCGTTTCGCTATATGACATGCCTTGTTCAGAAAACCAATATAATATAAATCGTCATAAAAGTTATGAAAGGCTTGACAAATGTGGAAGAAATTTATTCGCTCAATATCCATTACACAAACCAAATCTAGTTTTCGTGACAGGATGCAAACTATATTGGAAAAAAACGTCATGATTACTGTTGGACCCATGATATGAACAGAAGTATGTATGTTGGTTATATTCAAAGAATGCTTCACTAAATAGCATATTCGAGTCTTACATTAATATTATATTATATGCACAATATTGTCAGTATTTGCTTTTGAATTGTCCCAGTTTTGTATGTTTATTTTAACGCTAGGTAAAATATGACGACGCAGTATTGCTATAAATTTCTCTTAACACAAAAAGCTTAATGGTATGAAGAAAAAATATTTCGATCGATTTTAAACCATAGTAAGTCGCTGGGTTTGGTATCCAAACTTGGAATAAGAAAATTTTAATTTCATGTAAAAAAATTGATTCTCTAATGATCTAACTCAAACTTATCCAATACCCATACGTCAAAGCCTTATAAACCTTTATTTATAAAACTTATGGTCATATTGCTTCAATTTTCATTAGTTTTAGTAACATTAAACAAGAAGAGAAACTCATCGGTTTTAACAGATAGACGTTGCCATTCATCTCTTAGACTTAATAGAATCACGGAAGGTATAAACTGGACTTTTATGTAGCCAGTTAAATATATAGGGATTCATGAAAGTTAGTAACGGACGGATAAAAATATTACAAAACTGTATTTAACTCATTAAAATACTAATCTGTAATTTATCTTTACTAGTTGGACAAATTTATACAGAATGGAAAACTTAATGTTACCTAAAAATAAATACAAAGCCCCATGGTAAACTTCATGTCACCCATAAAATAAACGCTTAACCCAAAATTTGCCGAGAACCATTAACTGTAAGCAACCCGTTAGTTAACTATGACGAATTGACTTTATGAATTGCATTAATTTATTGCACCTTAACGGTGAAGTTTTGTTTTTATTGTTTTAAAAAACTCTATATATTTTTCTGATTATCTTAAAATAAAACTTGGTTACACTTCTTCACTTATTTGCCAATGACAGATTTCTAAAATGTGACGAGGATAATAAGGCCGGTGCCGGCACCGGCTTATGCCAGTGCCCGCACTGACCTTAAGCTCAGGTCAGTGGCGGCATCGGCCAAGGACAGTGCAGGCACCGGTCTCCAGACTGCACTGTAACATTTGACCGTTTCTATCTAACGTCCACTTCCACTATAAGAGTAATTTTTATGCAAATTTGTCAGCATGTATGTGTGTGTATGGGTTTCTGAAGTAAATATATGTATTAATATGAGTCTGCAGGTTGGACCCAACAAATAGATCGGACAACGAATCAGAACGTTATTGAAGCACATCGGTTTAAATTTTTACTAACGTCAAATAGATATGATCAAAAAATGTAAAATCTTATCAAAAATATATAGCAATTAAGCTCGTTTATGAGATTAAGTTAAAATGAAACTTTCACTGAATAACTTTACTGATTTCTCAGCAAATTGACAAAAATATATTACATTTAAAATGACACAATTCTGTTCGGCTTTAAAATCTTATATTTAATCTCTCATAAAAAATTCGTTAGCCAAAAAATGCGTAAGGGTTTTTATATTCGAATAAATTGTTCTGTGTGGAAAGTTTAAACGTGTGTAATAAAATAAATATCAACATGATAATTGCGCAATGCAAAAATATATATATTGGCAGAAAATCATATTTTACTTTCATCCAAAAAAGCTTTTTACTTTGTTTAAAAGCTTGATAAATTGCGTTTGTGTAGGTAAAATTTCTTCATTAATAATTCTGGTCGAAGGATCGAGATTGGCAACTACACGGTGTTGCTGTAATACATAATTTTCTGTGAATCCAGCAGAAGACTTATTAAGGTCTGAAAATATATGAACACATAAAAAACTAGTTGAATATCAAATATATCGTGTAAAATATAATTAAATACCTAAAATTCGTATATAATAACTTACCCAAATTTCTGTATGGATATATAATCACAAACGGTTTTGCTGATACACTGCAATCATTTGAAAGTACAAATGCTAAGATAATTGAAACAATAAGCACGTTCAACATTGTATTATTTTTTGAAATATAATTTCCCCGAGAGTTTAAAAATTCTAAAGCCATTTTCAGTTAACTTGGGTAATGAATAGCTTTGTCGATTTTATTTAAGCTTTGCACAAAGTGCAAGATTAATATTTGATATGATAATGTTGAACTTGACTAGACTCTCCTTATATACGTAGTGGCAACATCCGGATATCCAGTGAATTCTTTTCTCAGTAAAAACTATGGCAGTATCCATTTTCGTTTCCTTGTATGAACTCGTTTGAATGGTAATGAATTGGAAACAGCAAATGACGTCACTTTATTCCATACAGTAGAAATAATGTTGATGTTTCGTTTTATCAAATGCTACAGAGTAAGAATGCTTATGTGGTTTATGTGTTAATAAATGTCGAGGCTTATCAAGGCATTCACATATTGAACGCTCTTATTCAAACTTTGTGTAACTGCAAAAAGTTTTAATGAACCGTGTTACGCGCTAAGCATATAAATCTGAACATTTCTGGTGCAAACTGATCAAATGAATGAGTAGTAAAATTTAACGAGAAACAAAGTGTGTAATGTGTTGCGCCTATAGTGTATAGTAGAATTATGTGGTATATGTGTAAAAAAGATGTTATTTTCTTACATTGGCAGATATTTTTTAGACTGTAATTTCATAAACCTAATTTAAAAAGCATTCCAAAGTTGGAAGCATTAAACGATTTCATTTATATACTCTTTCCGAACACATGGAATAGGCCAATCATTGATATCAATAGGTAAGCAGTCCCATTCTAGGTGGTAGAAAAACACATTTATGGGTTTTACCGATTGATAAATGTCTTACTACTAGAAAACATTATTTCAAGTGTCATTCATTTTTTGGTCAAAGAGATTGAATTTTATTTATAACTCAAATTTTCGCGGACTTGCCGTCTGCTTTTTCAAGAGTAAACAAAAAAATTAAAAATTAAATTTTCAAAAAACATTATTTCAGTTTTAATTTACATCACACATTTCCAAGTACTAATATATAACATTCGATCAACTATTTAAGAAGTGTCCGTAGATCTTAGTAATTTTTTCACACTTTGTCACACTCGGAATCGAAAATTGTAATCAAATGCAGAAAGTTTTTAACATGGAATCATTATTTTAATAGCACTAATGCATGTACACTTTTTGCATGTAGAAATATCCTTATGTATTTCCTTTTAACAGTATACTTTGGTTTAGTACGTGGAATACACCTCATTTAAAAGAATCAATTAAAGAACTTTTCATGCACAATATGTTTCTTTGGATGGAGTTCTTCCAGTGTTATATGAATATAGATTAAGTTAGGGAACCGCCTTTCGTGTAATGAGTCATGTGAAGTTGACCCTGAACTTTCTTCGTATCAATTGTACATATTTTTTGCACGGCTTTATCTACAATAACATTACTAGCATTCATTTTAAACCGAATACATAATTTTCTTTTACTTTACAATCAACCCGTATACACTATTACATGAATCGTGCGTTTGTGTTAATAATTAGTTGTTAGCTAATATGTAATATTTAACGTTATTATAAATTTAAGATACTCTGTACTTTATTTTAACTACAATAATAATTCCAAGTCTCGTGGAAATATTTAAATCTCTTCGAATTTTTTCTCTTAACCTCAGAACTTCGCCCTCAGCAATTTGATTTCAACATTATCATAAAAATACAGGAGATTTTCTAGGAAAAATTGTTGGGTTGAAGATATTATTAGACTAAATAACGGCAAAAGTCTTAATAATAACTTCGATTACACTCTATATTTACTTTTAGATACTGTTTTTAAAGTGGCGTGTCAGCATTATCATTATTTACGTCTCTATTATTTGAAAACGAAAAGAATTACAGGTCATGGTATAAGTTAATGCCATAATTGACTCGTGTGACGATAATTTCAAATTTCTGAGCTGAACTTATCAATCAGTTTGCCAACTCACTCACACATGCAAGCATTATGAATAAAATTTGAGCCAAGTTTATACACAGTTTTCTATGAGAAACCTTTAGATCACCATGGCTCCTCAACTCGTTAAACATATTATATCCTTTATAGAAGATAAATTAAAATCTCCACTTTCAGCCTACCCAACATTTCCCAACAAACTACAAGTTAGTGCATTGATAATCTACCTTAAAAGTTTTCCTTTCCTTCCAACTGCACCAATTTCCTGGAACTCGAACAAAAGAGCTTTAGCTCCACTGAAAAACAAAGCAAAAAGGAATTTGTACCTACTATGGGCATTTCTATTCGACTTTCTAATTGGAGTAGTACTGCCATGTGTGCTTCTACTCTTGGAGAATGGAAACCTGGACGGAAAGGAAACAAAATACAAAATGGGCATGAAAACGTCCACATTTCAAAGGTTATTTGGGGTTGGTACGTTTCAAAGCGTGTGCTTGGCAATCTGTCTATGGACAATGAAAGCAGATGACATCACGCATGATTACCAAGAAGTTGGACAATTTGTAAACTATTTGGACAATGGTATAATCTTGAATTAAATTTGTTGAAATGTCTTTATCAAATTTTACTTATTTCTATACTTCTATATAAAACCATATTGCTATTTTAACAGTTTGTAAATTGACCACCAAGAGGAAAATAAAGCAGAAGATTGACATAATGGGCATAATGACACATTTCAATGGACTGGGTTTCATTTCAGCCGCGTATTTCGTACCCTTGATGGCTCTCTATTTCAAAATGGATCCTCTGTATCACATATTGCATCGATTATTTCCTCCATGCATTACGAGCAATGGAAACATTCTTGATGATATTTCCTGCAAGGTTTTGTTTTACGGAGTTCGGCCATTTATGACCTACTCTTGGATTTCTAATGCTGCACGATCATTGGGTGGAACAATCTTGTTTGCCTGGATATTTCTGGAAATGTTTAATGAATGTGCTGTTATGTTAACTGATTTGAAGCAAGAGCTAGGCGTACGTTTGTACTGGGTTTACTGGAAAGTAGCTGCTGGTTTCAGGTATTGGAGTAGAAGTAGCTTTGCTGTTGCAATTTATGCTGGCATTTGGATGATCACGCTTTGTCTGTATGCTTCAATCGTTGTAATTCCAAATGCGAATCCGCTAACGTTTGTCTACATGATATTTCCAATGGTTGGGGTGGTTGCGGTTGCAGGATTTTGTTGTTTGCCTTATGCCTTGAAGTTTTCGGTTTCAACAAGAAATTTATTGGATAACTGGCGATATGAAGCTGGTATAGGTGGGCATGGATTCAAAGGTAAGGTTATGAGACGAGAGGTAAGGGCAATGCAACCGGTGACTGTTAGCGTGGCAAACTACTTTGAATTGGATAAAAGTATAGTGGTTGTGGTTATAACTGCTATTGTGGATGAAACAGTAAATTTAGTGGTTTCGATGAACACGTTATAATAAAAATTTGCTAATATTTGATTTTATTGTAAGTTTGAGATACTCTGTACTTTATTTCAACTACATTAGTAATCTCAAGTCTTGTGGAAAAGTTTTATTCGACTTTTTTGTTGGAGTATTGCTACCATCTGTGCTACTATTCTTGGAGTATGGAAACCTGGACGGGAAAGAAACCAAATACAAAATGGGTTTGAAAACTTCCACGTTTCAGAGGTTATTTGCGGTTGGTGTTTTTCCAAGCGTGTACTTTGCAATCTTTCTATGGAAAATGAAAGCAGATGACATCACGCATGACTACCAAGAGGCTAGGCAATTTGTAAACTATTTAGACAATGGTACAACCTTAAACATAACTAATTAAAATTGCTTTGAAATTCTGTTAAAAAACCGTATTGCTATTTCAACAGTTTGCAAGTTGACTACCAAGAGGAAGTTAAAACAGAAGATTGACATAATGGGTATAATGACAAATTTCAATGGGGTGGGATTCATATCAGCCGCTTACTTTGTACCCTTGATGATTCTCTACTTTAAAATGGATCCCATGTGGCATATATTTCATCGATTATTTCCTTCGTGCATTACAAGTGATGGGGATGTTCTAAATGAAGTTTCCTGTAAAGCTTTGTTCTATGGAGTTCGGCCCATTTTTATCTGCAATTGGACTTTAGGTGCTTGTCGCTCAATGGGTGGTTCAATCCTACTTGCTTGGATATTTCTGGAAATGTGGAATCAGTGTGCTGTCATGTTGACAGATTTGAAACAGGAGCTAGGTATACGGTTTTACTGGGTTTACTGGAAAGTAGCTGCTGGTTTCAGGTATTGGAGTAGGGGTAGCTTTGCTGTTGGAATTTATGGTGGCATTTGGTTGGTAACGATTTGTTTGTATGCTTCAATTGTTGTAATTCCAAATGCTAATCCGCTAACGTTTGTCTACATAACATTACCAATGTGTGGGTTTGTTGGGATTGTAGGATTTTGTTGTTTGCCTTATGCATTGAAGTTTCCGGCTGCAACAAGAAATTTACTGAATAACTGGCGGTATGCAGCTGGAATACGTGGGCATAGCTTTAAAGGTAAGGTTATGAGACGAGAGGTAAGGGCAATGCAACCGGTGACTGTTAGCGTTGGAAATTACTTTGAGTTGGATAAAAGTATAGTGGTTGTGGTTATAACTGCTATTGTGGATGAAACAGTAAATTTAGTGGTTTCGATGAACACGTTATAATAAAAAATATGATTGCTTTTACGAACTGTAATATTTTGTTAAAGGATGCTATTACCAATAATTCAATTTATGTGATTATTTATAATGAAAAAAAAAACTAAAATTTATATTGAAATATTTCTAAACTAGTAATAAAACATAAGCAATAACGATTGAACTACACTAAAGCACAATTAATACATTCATTGACTATTTTGTGTAAAACATTTATTTAGCCTTAACATTTTGGTGGCAGTTTTAAAATACATCTTTATGTGGTCGCATTACAAAGTAACTAACTTTGTTGAAGTCTGTTTACATAACTACAAAAACAAGGACAGTCACTCCATGGAGCACTTTTTATGCAAAAATACAACACCAAGAATATATGATAAATAAAACTATACGCTTGCTTTTAATAACTGGCTTTATCAATTCATATCCGGTCTTCACCGCCGCAATGTAGATTTGTACTTATTAGGTAGTTGTAAACAACGAAATGTATTCAAGTGGACCTTGACTCTAAATTTAATTATTAGATCAATTCTACGTGTATTCAGCCCAATTACATGTATAAAGGATATGGAATCAAGTGATTTCTCCTATTTATTAGACCAACTTAACCATAGCATGCCCATGTATTTATATGCTGACTAAAGTAAACTGCTGTTTCACACAGGAGACTAATTGGTTAACACAACCAAAAACAAGCTAAGTTCGCTGAGAAAACATACTATTATTTTATTGCTCACATAAACACTGTGCCTATATAAATACTGTCTAGGCAACTGTCTCGAAAATTCATTCCATCCATTTGTCCTTTCCAAGCAACACACTTATCTATAAAAATGTGGAAAACACTTTTACGATTTCATCGCGTCCTACAAAAAGTCGGCCCTCACACAGTAAAATACTCTAAAACCAGGGACTTGTTCCAATTACACAAATATTTCAAGGATACCATATACTCAGCAGTGGTAACTTTGAATAACGTTTTAATTTGCTTTGCATTTCTAATTCAATTCACCTTACCAAGTGAGGACACTGATGAAAGCGGTATCCCACTCCAAATCCTTAAAGCAGTTCTTGGGTCTCTTAACTTGATATTCTTTCTGCTTGGACTTGTGGCAACATGGACATTCAGCTACCGTAGCAACGCTTCCTGTTGGGTGATAAATCAAGCCAGGACATTCTATTATAAACGCACAACCTTGGGAATCAAAGGAAGCCGATGGAATTCACTGTTGTTTGAACTAATAATACGAACTATTACATCTAACGTTATTCTTGCTCTCGTCACAATTGCATTTTCCCCTTTCATTTGCAAAACGACTCCTTTACACTTAATCCATTCATTTATCTTTCCACCTTTATCCTTTTCACTGCAATTTACCGTGGTTTCTGCAACTTACATGTTAACCATTGGAATATATATTGCTGCTAAAATAACCAAGATTTTGTTTTATATTTGTGCTGTTCTTTACGAGTCCCAGTTTATGTTACGGTCCGCTTATGGTTCTCATGCAGACGTTAAAACAGCTATTAATTTATACAAACAATGTTTTCTATTCATTAAGGAATATAACTCATTTGGAATTATATTTTTCCCATTTATGATGACAGTGGGTATGAGCATTAACATTGCCATGACTTTCGTCTGCATTAAGTTTCACTCTAATTTCCCATTAATTCTCACCTTGACCTTTGGAGGATTGAACGTTGGATGTTTGTTTGTCACCGTGGGTCTCTATAATTACACCATGGCTTCTTCTGAGGAATGTGGTAAATTTAATACATACTGGAGTCGTCGTTGTTGTCATGGTCAAATAAAAAGAGTTGAACGAATGCAATTATCAGGTTGTCCTCCAATTAGGGTAGAAATTGGCATATTTTTTCCCATGCAGAGAACCACTTTGCTAAACGCTCTAGATCAAGTGGTCAATTTTACTGTGAGCTTATTGCTTTTGGATGACTCATAACTTGTTCGTAACGGCAATTTAACAAGTAAATAAAGCATTTATTGCTTCGTTTGGCCTGAAATAGTGTATTTTGTTGGACAATTAACGTAGTAATAGCTTCGTAGTAATTAGAAAACCTTGTATAACAATACATGTACTTTTTTAAATGTACACACAACGATGCAAATTAATTTGTCTCACAGGATGCTAGTGGGTGAACTATTAAACTAAAACAAAATATGTTGGCTGACAAACGGTGTAACATTATCAGCTTGTCCACCAAGTTAAATTTAGGTTGTTACATTTTTTCCACGAAAGACCGCAACCGCTCTTAACTTGATTGTGACTTTATTGCTTTTGGAAGAGACAATTTATGTATGCGCGCAGTTCGGACATTATGCAAAACCAATTACGTTAAATTATAAATGTGTATTTTTAATTTATTTGGTTGACCAACGTATAGTCAAAATATAAAAAATGACAGAATATAAAATATATTTACACTTTTGAGCTATCTCTAAAATCAATACAACATGCATATTTATATACGGTTTAAAATAGCGGTTGCTACTTTTTCCTGTGTTTTGAGAATTTATAAAGGGTGTGTTCTAAATTGAATACTTTAGTCCTGTGAACTAATTATGGTTAAAAGCTTGGTATCTTATGACATACTGCACACTGAATACATTAATCATATAAATGCCGCACTTATGATATTATGATAGATAAACTTCGGTCAATTGCTATATCACAAGTAGTTTTCAACAAAATATTCAGCTATTAAAAATTTAACACATTGATTTTAAGAAGTTAAAAATGACTGTTCGTTTTGACCAAACTGGAGCTCAAATAGGATGAGTGTTGTAACAATCCCGATGATCTGCATAAAATATTACGTATAATGTTAACTCAATTTTAGTGAACTTTAACGCCAGGTTAATGCTAACATGATCTATTGTATAATATTTACTGTTCCAATGTAGCCATAACTAAAATGGAAAATGGGTCCTCCATGTATACATGCGTCCTTTAAAGATTTTTCCGCAAATTTACAAAGAGCATAGGACGATGGATTCGGTTCTGCATTGATTGATCTTAAAATAGGTTCACATTGGCTGTGTTTACGACTTTCCTGATTTTTTTCGTTGGCCCCAAAATTAACTTCTCGCTCAACAATTGAAAAAGTTAAATTTTCCTGAAGTTGCGAAACCTAAAGACAAAAAAATTAACTTGACCATTCATTGCATATGCTTTACCAGATTTAGATAAAGTTATAAATAAATTATATGTATTGATTTACGAGGCTTTTAGTCTCAGCGCAAAAATAAATTATTACACAGCTATTGATTAGAATACACCAATTGTACAACTTGACAAACAGATCAGCATCCACATCATGTATTTCATGGTATTCGCCCTCTCCAACTATTTTCCCATCTAATGTTGATGCACCCTTAAGGATTCCTTTAGGATCAGGTAAACTATCCAGAAAACGATAACCCGTCCAAGGAATCATTTGGCATAATAGGAGCAAGAAAGGTACGCTACCAACTTTATTAAAACGTTGAAAAAATTCCTTCACATTTCCCACAGTTGCTACAAGTTCCTCCAAGTCCTTCACTTTACCTTTGAAATCCAAGCAAAAATTTCGAGAGGACACAGCCAAAATTAGGAGAAATGTTTGAAAACTGTTGTAAATCAACTCAGCTGAAAAATGTAGGGCAAGTATGAGAAAACACAATATGTTTCGAAACTTTTGAATGTTTTCACAGTCCATTATAGCGGTCAGGGGTGCAAATGTAATGACTTTTGACGAAGATGATAAGGTATCTTCATTTTGACAAGCTTTAGGAATTCTTACAAGATATTCCTGAAATTGAAGAGAAGTTGAAAAGGTGGCCAAGAAAATAGGTAACATTGGAAAAAGCCTGGTGAATATTTTATCCTTTCTGACCATATTGTTTTTCAGGTAAGGTGGCGAGCAATTTAATAGAGCCTTGAGTCGATTTCCTTGAATTCCAAATGTATATGCAAAACTAAGCACGTAGGTCATTTGAAAGAGGACGCTAACCACTGCTAGTATCCTTGAAGGCTTAGCGTATAAAGAGCCGCCATCCGGGTAAGAGTTAATAAGTTTTAGAATTGTCCAAAATACACCAATCATATAAATGGTCCAACAAATTATCTTTTGAAACTTGTTTCTTCTCAATTCTACCTCCGGTTCACCATCATTTGTCCTCACTTTATGCTTAGCTTGAACAATTACTGGTTTGAAAGGGATAACTCCTACAAAATATCCCCATCTTATGAAGTGATACAAATAGTTACAATTGCAAATATAACCATTAGCTTCGTCACCATGCTTAGCTTTTTGGGTAAGTTTTGGTTGCATTTCTGATGGGATTTCTATATTCATTGCAGTAGCTTTTTTAGGTAAAGATCTGTGCGAAATTTTATTTGTGAGAATCATTTGTTCAGTTTGGAACGAATCAAGTAATTTAAATGATGCAAGTTCGTTGTTCTATTGTATCGATTTTAGACAAAACTCACCAACATTGAATTAATTTACTAAATTGAACTTGGTATGAATTTGGTATTACGATATCGTCAATAATATAAGCATCGATCAGTAAAAATATGACAAGCAAGCCTTTTTATGGCAAAAACATATCATTCCCCGTATATATTTATATTATAGTTTCGTTTATAGTATATCTGCAGACGAGTTATTTTGTGTTTTACATACAAAATCGATAGATAAATTTGGGCGGGTAAATTGCTATTATTTGAATATAAAGCCATTTACAAGATTAATATCACCACACCCAATCGTTCGTTTAATTTTCCCTTAATCCATTGTTCTGTCCAAGCAGATCAATTGACATTTGAAGTAGTATAATATAAGCATATATTTTGCTGGAACATTTCAAAAACCATTTAAATTAGAAATTGAAAGACCTGAGGTATTTTTCTTTTAAATACTTTATTTTATGGTTTAAATTAACTAATTTATTTACAATATAAAATGACATGTTTATTTCAAAGTGTTCCCATCAATAAACTTATTGCACTGAAAAGAAAATTAAAAAGCACAAATATAACTGAATCAGGATGCCTCGTGTGCGATATGACACGTGTCCCGAATCTACCAGGCACGTAAGCGAAAGCAATATCACATATTACCGGAAATGTTTCAAGCCGATTACTTTTTAGTTTTCACGGCCGAATCAAAAATATTTTCTTAGCAATGTATGAAAGGCTATAGTTTGTTTTGCAAACAAGTACTATACTTTATCAATCGACTTTTTATGTTTTAATTCATCAACTTCGAAACAACGTGTAGGAAATGAACTGAAAACTTGAAAATATTGTGATGATTTTTAGTGACTTTCCATGCTACCGGTATTGGTTTTGATAAAATGGGATCATATTTCTGTTTTTCAGTACGCCTAGATAGGTTTATTGAATTAAAAAAATCGTTGAAACGTTGAGTTTTTTTGCCTAAATGCGGAATTCAATCAAAATATGAAATCATTTCCGCATTTAAAACAAGCCAATTTTAAATAAAAACAAGACAAAGATTTTTTGCAAGAGCATTTTTCCTTCGGCTTCACCCAAACCATATAAGTTACAAGTTTGGTGATCTGTAAAAAAGACTTCAGTTAAATCAATGCTTGCCCTAGTCCCGTACTGCCAACTTACTTTATAAAAACGTATTCTAATTCTTTCAAAATATTCATGGCAGCTCTTACTAAACGTCTCATATTTGCCCTTGAGGACATGATAAAACGACACATTTCAGCCTACCCCGAATATCCCAATCAGCTACAAGTTAGAGTAGTTCAGTTCTTCTTTAAAAGCTTCCCTTTATTACCATGTTCCCCAGTGACTTGGAGTTCCAAACAACGAGCCTTAATTTCTCTAAAAAGCAAAACCAGACGCATCCTTTTTCTGATATGGCTGTTTTTCTTCGACTTCCTTGTTGGAGTTGTATCACCCTTTATTTTGCTTTGGTTAGACGTTCAAGTTACATCAAACAACGGAATCACCTACAAAATGGAAGTTAACACATCCATATTTAAAATATTATACATGATTGGTACGGTATCAAGCATTAGCTACTCCATTTCATTTTGGACCTCTAAAGCAACTAAAATTTCACTTGATTATAATATCCTTGGAAAGTTTGCCAACTATTTGTATACAGGTACGAAACAAAATATCTTTCGAGCACTGCTAAAACATTCCTAATTACATTTTCATATATTTTAGCACGAAAACGCCAGACCAAATTTTGGCAATATAAAAAAGATATCGATATCATGGGCATTCTTACGTTTTTAAATTGTGGAGGTTTCATAATATCGGCCTATCTCGTACCATTGGTAGGCCTTTACTTCAAAATGGATCCAGTATGGTACATATTGCACCGAATGTTTCCTTCATGTGTCCAAGAGAACGGTTGCGTTAGTAATGACATCTACTGCGTTATATTATTCTATGTTATTCGTTCTAGCTGCGTGTGCAGTTGGGTGTTAAATTCGGGTAGAACATTAGGTGGCACAATGTTATTTGCTTTGATATTTTTTGAAATGCTAAATCAATGTGCTGTTATGATTCAAGATTTAAATCAAAGCAAAGTATACGTTTATATATGGCATATTGGAAAGTAGTTGCAGGTGTCATGTACTATAGAACGCCCTTAGCTGTTGGTATATAAGGGGGTATTTGGATAGTTACTGTTTGCTTGTATGCCACAATAGTCATTATACCAACTTTGAGTCCGCTTACATTTGTGTATGTAACGTTTCCTGTGTGTGGTGGGGTAAGTATATTAGCGTTTCTGTGTTTGCCATATGCTATGAGATTTACTGGAGTTTCTCGAAAGCTTATTCAAAATTGGCGATGTGTCGCAGGGGAAAATGGACATTCTTTTAAAAGTAAAATGATTAGAAGAGATCTAAAAGCTATGCAACCAGTGAGAATGAAAGTAGGAGAGTACTATCAACTAGATAAAAACATTGTTGCCATTGTAACAGACATAATTTTGAATGAAACTGTGAGTTTAATAGTATCACTAAGTAATTTATAAGCACACTCAAGTGTACCTCCCGAATGTATCATATAACATTTCTTTCGTTCAGTATATTAAGTGTATATTAACAAGGCACATTGGCCAAAATCATTTTCAATCGCTATTTACGCTCTGTGTGGTTACTGTGGGTCTGATCATTAGGACCAAAGGTTGCGAGGTTTAAACTTTATTCCTCTACTATCTAATGGTGAAATCCGATTCGAAAGTTCAAAATCATCTAGGCGTATTTAAACGGATGTATATACAGGAATCCTAAAAATTATTGATACCTTGTCAGAAAATTGTAACTACTTTAAATATGTATCTATGTCGACATTTTGAGCTTTGTACGCAATAATGCAAAACTTTGAAAGAATATTTATGTATAATTAAAGCGCTAATACAAATTATTTCGAAGTGCTTTGACATGTATAGTGCAAAAACCAAACCCAAGACAATGAAGCATTTTAACGGTTTTGGAGCACATGCGCAGACGAGAGTTCGACCGGACATACGGCTGGACATCATTAGTGAATTCAGTTTATAAAGCAATAAAGAATATATACAAATGTGACACAGTGTTAATTTTTTGTCTCATCATATTTTTAAAGACGACAATTATAGCACAAGGGCTAAATATATCGATCCAACGTTCATTATTAATTATGCGTAAGAGACCTGCATTCAGTAAAGTATGAAAATTTAGCACTTTCACTGGAAAATTCAAAGTAAAAATGTTTTATGCTAACCTTGTAATAAACTCTGAAACTGATATTGCAGAGCTAGGTTTTACGTTTCGGTTTCTATTGATGCCCCCTGAAACATGACTACCTTTACATTTTTTATTTATCATAATTTACTTGTTGCCACGTTTTTGTAAAGTTTTTATAACAAGCTTATATACAGAAATGGCGCACAATAGTATCTTTTTCCGTATTTCAAAGAGCAGGCAAGTTATTGCAATTGACCAACCTCCAACCAGAAGCACAAACACGACAAGAATGTTTCCCGACATGCTGGGCGTCGGGGGATTAGCCCGCTCCCCGCCCAGAATGATACCAGTTCTATTAATAAAGTTTGGCCACCACTCCAGTAAACCGGTAGTTGGCATCCATGAAAATTGTTTAAGTATTGAGGATGGTACATATGACGTCGCATACAAAAAGGAAAATGTTGATTTTGTGTACACATCACTGCCAACATCAGAATGTTTTCCAGACATTTTGAGTGATCTGTGAGATGCTTGCGCTAAATAATCTGGAAGCACCCACGCAGTTTTGCTACAATTGTTTAAACTACTGTTAATCAAATCAATGTGTGCACTTCGAACAAGGTCCCTCATAGGAAGTCCCTTTGCAAGCCTTTTCCCACTATTTTCATTAATGATACCAACTTTCACTAGATCATCTAACATGCCTATGGATTCGCCCAGCGATTTGAGTGCTTTCGGATGAATCTGGGCGTATTCATAAACTTGCCTAAGCTCGGGTTCAGTTCTTGACTTCAAAGAGAATTCAGAATAGCCGACAAATGAGAAACTATTATTTTTACACATTTTAAAAAATGATAATGCTCGACTCAGTTTGATAATATTTGGTTTGCAATGATTGTCGCTCGGCCGGAAGTCATATTGCACATGATCCAATTGAATATAAATACTAAAACTGTCCTCAATTAACTCATTCATTTTAAAATATGAGAGCTGTTCCCTTGGCAAAACAATGTTGTAGACGTTCTCACTTTTAAAAGAATTGCTAATTACTAAAGCTGAAAGATATAGCACACTCATCACCACCCTAATTTTAGTACCTTTGTCAAAAGTTGATGGAAAGGGGTCCCCTTGCTCCATCAAAACTTTGAATATGCTTATAATACCCGTCTGCAGTCCGATAGACCTGCTCCCTTTTTTATGCAACATAGCAAAGGCAAACGATTGCAGTGTCATGGATATCAGTATGACAACCCACACCTTCCACTCAAAAACAGATAATAACTGATGAAATGCAAAGGGTTCGATTCCACGGGAGCCGCAGCTGACAAAGCGAGTTCTTCCAAATGGGTTGCTCGTACGAATTGCAACATCGAGACTTGTTGTTGATCCGTCCACAGCTAATATAGTTCTTGTGAGGTATTTTGTAAAATATTCTAAACCTGGTTTGTTTTGATGCTGCACAGATGATGTCCAGCTGATATTTCCCATAAAGCTTAAGAACACAGATGCATACCCGAATCCAAGCATTTGCAACTTGTCTGAAAATTTTATCTTTAAAAATTGCAAACTTTTCTGTGCAAACTTATTGACTTCTGATAGTCTGCCTAATTTTTTGAGGTAAAAAGCAAATGGTCTGTCTAACGCTTGTCCCTGATACTGTATAGTTGCTGGGAAACAAACGAATTTTTGAGATTTTTCCAGATTATCTATGTGATGGAATGATAGATGTTCGAGTTTGAAAGGGTAAATATTAACAAATTTTCTACATTTCGGGCAAGGATAGATTATATTGATATTTTTGATATCACACTCAAAACTCAGTTGTATTTTCTTCAATTTGCAGGCAGCATGACCAATAATTTTGACATGATTAGCAATATTACCATTTACTTCTTCCAAGGACTGTTTTATAGTCCATGCAGCTAGTGACACAAAATCAAATTCATTTACATCCGCTTTAATGTCAACCAACATGTGTATTGGTTGTCTCAAAATTGGCAAATACTTTAATCGAATAAAATCTACTTCCAAAACATCAAAGATTTTCGTATGTTTACCAAGACGGAATAAACTATCCGGCATAAATAAATCCACTTGGATTTCACATTGCCAGGACCTCGATAACAAAATAATGTTGAAAGAATTGGGAACAAAACAGATGTAGCCTTGTTGACGTACTGGCCACAGTGAATATATGTGTTTTAGAATTGAACATTTAAAATCATCAAACATGTAGTCAGTGGAAAAATTCCCATTGAGTTTAGAAATCTTTTCCTTTGGAATCCATAGCGTACTCGTCTCACTTTTTTGTGCATTGAAATATAGGTGAAAATATTCAGCACGACCGAGAGCTACCTCGAACTGTCTCAGAATCAAAGGAAACTCAATCGTTGGATTTATATCGTTCCCTTCAAAATTATTCACTACAATTAGACATTTGTCGTCCATAAAATGTGTGAGGGCTGAGTGTAAATTATTCACAATTTTATCCCCTTTTGGCAACATTGGCTTGGATTGAATAGCTTTGAGGTAGTTTCCTATAGCTCGAGCTACATGAGGTTCATTTGTTTTGCTTTCTAAATATTCGTTTAAAAGCGGATCCGATAAAGACATTGTGTTCAGTAGTTTTGTGTTGAGAGTGTAATTATGTATTTTCCCAAGACACAGTTTAACTATAGTAAGAGTGATGATGAAATTGAGCAATAAAATGCCTAAACGTGAATTATTCATTTTGTATTGGTATACTTTTTGCACTTATTTCCGAAAAACTGTTCGATTTTTTTAAATACCTTTTTGGGCGTCTAACTTATGTTCCTTTAAAAAGCTAAGCTACTTACAAATACAAAACGTTTAATCCATATATCAATAAACGAGTTTCCGCTACCAGTTTTTTATTTAAGTGAGCTAAATCGATTTTATCGTTTAAACCAAATATTATGCTTGCTGTATTGATTTTATTCTTTACCGCCAGGTATTGAAGTAAGTTTTAAGGAATACTATACGATATATTCTTTGACCGATATATATCGACTCAATCCTGGTTTCTAATGGAAACAAAATTCTTGTGAAACTACACTATTTATAATACTTTTTGATACAAAATATACTTTACAAAATTTTACTTTAACATTTTGCAATCAAGTTCATGTTTTTAGTTTCGAGTTTAGAAATATTAAACAGTAGAGACTTTTTTTATTTGCTTTGACTATTGCTTCGTGCAGTTTTTGACTTAATACTCATCTTCCCTTTTCCAAATACCCTAAAAATGTTTCCTGATAGTATGCTATTTATAATGTGTGAGGTTTTATTTTTATCCAGAACTATATGTTTTATGACTTACTGTTTTCAAACAGCGGGAATTAAATATTTTTGAGTAAGAAGCCTAGTTAGTATGCGCATGACAAAACGTGTTGGAGATATGCTTTACAATTCTCGTATTAGTGCAGATTTTTTTGCAAAAAAAAAAGTTTCTGGAAATATAAAACTATCCGGGTTGGTTTTCACTGTTTTCAGGACCGGTGAATTTAGAATCTTTACTCGTTTGTCGAAATGAACTACTTCACGGCTTTGTTCGCAAGCAACTAAAAGAAAAAAATGTTCTTTAACTTGGTCTGCGTTAAGCAAATATACATATAGCAAAGCTACATATATCATATATTTTTAGAACTAATATTGTCAATGTAATATGTTATTTTAGAACTCATTAAGGTTTCCTGGACATGCTCCCCATGGAATTAGTTTTCGTACATATGTAGCAATGTTGTACTGAGATATTCATATACGATTTAAGTTATACATGGTCTGAGCAAATAATAATGAGTTCTTATAAAACCAGTTTTGAGCAACACGCTTTTAAAGTTTACTTCCTTAAACAACATTACACATAATCTGATTCTTAAAGGGTTAATTGAAGGAATATACTGAGAAAATACCATATTTTAATCGTCCCTGTTCACATATCCCATACAATACAACAAGTCAGAATTATTCTTGAACATGCTGACATTTTTTATGAAACTTAGGTAACTAAACGAACACAAAATAAACCATCTTATGTTAGAAATTCAATGTAGAAAAAAGTATTTTGAGTATTTTACTACAGCTGGTTGTATTTCAATTGCATGACAATCTGGCCAAAATAGCCTACAGAACAGGTAATATATTGTGTTTTTTCTGAAAAATTAATGACATTTAATATTAATGACAAAAACTTCCTTTAAGATTGTCGGATATATCAGAAAGCTAATTGGTTCGGCACGTGGCAATGTAGATTTCTTACGAGGGGTTTTAATTCAAAATATATATGGTTCAGGAAACTACCGTTTGTCCAAAAGGGGCAAATTAAGCTTCTACTTATGCATGCCACGTTAGATTCTTCCTTTAAATGAAGCTTGTTAAGTGTGTCATCTTTACGTATAGGGTACTTTTTATCATGACCAGGAGATCAAATTTTAGATCTCGCCAATTCAAATTTTTCTAGGGTACATTAATACCGGGCCTTTGAAAGATGTGGCCAATTTTGGATACATTTGGTAGACCGAAGTACACACACCTATGTGGTGCAAGAACTTTTTTGTGTTTAACGATTTTTTTAAAATTGCTTTTGTGTTTAACAGCTATTCTAGTGGAGCAAAATGGATCGGCTGGGATTTAGATTATTTTGCTTTTTTTTTGAAAAAAATATATAAAGTTAATATTAATGTGAAATTAATATTTGTACAAAGTTAGAAATTATTCGGTTCAATAAAAATAAAATGACCAAATAGTGAATATTTTTTCATGCTCGGAACACGTTTTTGCACCACGTATGTACTTCGGTCTTAAGAAATGGATCCAAAATTGGCTACATCTTTCAAAAACCTAGTATTAGTGTACGCTAAAAATAATTCAAACCAACCCGGATCGAAAATTTGACCACCTGGTTATGATAAAAAATACTCTTTCCCATTTGTGTGAAAAATGATGCAACAAATTATATTAATTGTTTGAGGTCGTACAAACTCGCTGCAGTTGACACAACAATCAAAATTGGACGTGCTACTATGACAAATCACGAAGATGTTATTGGACGATGTTGAGTTAATCCGGTTATTGTCATTATATCTTTCAGAGAATATTTATTTTTTGTGACGAACTTATTTTAACTATATGTTGAACCTTTTGCATAATACGATGCTTAAACTAGCGGAAAGTTTTGACTGAAATTAATAATTGTTTGTGTTACAATGTATAATATACGGCAAACGTCAACTATGTTTTAGGTTGATGATTGCATACTATTTAATGAATGTGTAGATTAAGCATACCGTAGTATTGTATTGAGTTATTCATGATGATGATGATTTGTGTAATGAATGATTGCTATACAGTATAAAAAGGCTTGAATAAAATAGAGCAACTATCACTTTCTCGTGTAAAACTAGCATTTTCACAGTTTGTGTAAAATTGTCATTGATATAATATTCTACGTAATATATCACTGGCCAAATAAAACATCTTACAAAGGACCTCTATGTGAAGCTATAATTGATTGACCTTATTTTGCTGAAAACGTTAGATGAGTTTACTAAACTGAACTTATGTACATGTACTACTGCAGTGATGAAAATTTTTGCTTAATGCAAATTGCCTTTTTTAAATTTCCTAGTCATAGAGGAAAATATTATATGCTAGCATAGAGTTTAAATTTTTCAATACGAAAATGCACAATGAGATTTGTTTTTCTCACCTGCAAAGCGAATTAACACAAAGGGTGTCATTATTCCAAAATAATTGACTGTTCCATTTTTTATTAACTACGAATGTGAAAACTTTGTAGTTAATGATTTATCCCGTATGTTTGTGTGTTTGTGTGCCAGTCAACACAATTTTTCGAAATTTAGTAGACCAATTGAAAAATTCTAGATAGGTAGAAAATCGGTTGTTCAAAATATGCTTCGTAAAAAACAACGTAAATAGTAATCATACAAACTCGCATTTTAGTTACCGTGAGATATTAATCGAGTCTGACGTCGGTATACGATTAATTAACTAAACACCATTTAATTTCTTCAGAGTTTCATCCAAATCATGTATATTATATTTTAAGAAGACTTTAGTTAAATTAACACTTGACATAATACCGTACTAACCGATCATTTAGGACTACGTACTATAATTATAATATAACTTTTGAATTAGATTTCAATCACAAAAATACTGATATTACTTGCGCAACTATATAATATAAAGGGCAAATCAATAACACCATTTGCTTCATTTTTGCTTAATTAATATAATGAATTTAATTAAAAATTGTTATGTTCAGATTTTTCTAAAATAAAAACTCTACACTAAGAGCAAATGAAACTTATCGTTCTAAAATATAATAAACCACGTAAAACTTTTAATTAGGATTCTCTTTTATGTAACAAAATGTATAACGTAATGTTTGGGTTCGATTACGTAATGTTTGGGATCGATTACGCAATATTTGGGGTCGATTACGTAATATTTGGGGTCGATTACGTAATGTTTGGGGTTGATTACGTAATGTTTGGGGTCGATTACGTAATGTTTGGGGTCGATTACGTAATGTTTGGGGTCGATTACGTAATGTTTGGGATCGATTACGTAATGTTTGAGGGCGATTACGTAATGTTTGGGGTCGATTACGTATTTTTTTGCTTCTTTACTGCAGACCTTGCTTACACTCTGTAGACTTTACCCTAATAATCCATTACGACAGGTTCCTAGGGATCGACTTACAGAGTATGGCTAGTCCATATCTAAACTACTTCTTAACTATAGCCAAGTGGCCGCGACAGTCAGAGAGGATTCATTTGGCATTGCTGCCGCTCAGTTTCAGGGGTGGGAGATTTCACCCACTGCACCTATTTTTGGCTAGAGGCCGGTCTATACCTCTTTCCCCCTCCAAACTGCCCGACAGGCCTTAGGTGATGGGCTACACCGTAGAAAAACTCCTCCCCCACCGGGAATCGAAGCCGCACACCCAAGCACCTAGGTCGAGATCTCTAGCCGCTAGACCCCACTGCCTGCCTAATGTTCGGGATCGATTACGTAATGTTTGGGGTCGATTACGTAGAGTTAGGGATCGATTACGTAATGTTAGGGATCGATTACGTAATGTTTGGGGTCATTTAAGGTCATGGTCGAGTCATTTAAGGTCATGGTCGAGTCATTTAAGGTCATGGTCGAGTCATTTAAGGTCATATTTGGGGTCAATTGAGGTCATTTGGGTCAAGTTACGACATGTTTGCGGGCAAGTGTATCGATTGGTACAATAAAAAAAATTGCCCATTTAAAAAGCATGGTACCGTTAATCGGCCGTTACTCTGGTAACGGTCGACCAATTTTGCTGGTTAACGAACTTGACCGAGCTATGGTCAATAGTAATCGATTGGTGAAAACCGATTTCAAAAATTCCCTCAAATAAAGAAGTTAGAGAGTATACGCACGGACGGACAAACGGACGGACACACGGAACCAACAAACACTATACGTACATTGCATTTTCAATAGGATTCCGAGAATCCTAATAAAACTCAATCTTGTCCAGACCATTGAACCCTGAAGCTCACCATATCCTATTGTTGTTAAAAAGAGAAACACTGGTTTTCAGAAGTATAGGGAGCACTTCTTCGATTCCATCTCATCGGGCAAGAAATAGGACCTCATATCGTCAAATATTCAAAGAATTTAGCATTTATGATATCGTCATTATTATATGCATAGATCAGCAAAAATATAACGTTCAAGCCCTGTTTATAACCTTTTTCATCATTTTGTTATACTTTTATACATTACTATTATAATTCGTTTATAGGGTAGCTGCAGCTAAATGTTACAATATAGAACTTATTTCGTTTCACTCGCAAAATCAATAAATAAATTTGGGTAACATAAATTGCAATTATTTGAATATGGATCCATTTACAAGATTAATATCACCACGCCCAGTCGTTTGTTAGAATTTCCCTTCAAATTTTGTTCTGTACGAACCGTTGTTTGGTAAGTTATGTTCAGATCAGATGACATTTGAAGTAGTTTTGTACAGGCGTTTATTTTTCTGAAACATTTCAGAAAGCATTTAAATTAAAAATTGGATGACCAGAAGTATTTTTCTTTTCAAGAGTTCGTTGTATTGTTTATTTAGGACCGTTTCAATTATATAATCTATTTACCATAGAAGAGTGACATATGTTTCTATAAAATTGCTACCATCCTAAAGCAAATTTAAAAGCACTACTATAACTAATATCCTGAATCAGCATGCCTCGTGTGCAATATGTCACGTGATCCTAATACATCAGGCACAAGCGAAAGCAATGTCATATACTTCCGGAAATGTATCAAGCTGATTACTTTTAAGTTTTCATGGCCAAATTTAATTTTTTAGCAATGTATAATAGGTTATAATTTGTTTTTCAAGCAAGTTGTACTCTTTATCAATGGACGTTTTATGTTTTCGTTCATCAACTTCGAAACAACGTGTAGGAAATAAACTGAAAACTTTATTGGAATATTTTCAGATGAAAACATTTCGATGATTTTTAATCACGTTCCACGTTTCCGGTGTTTGTTTTGGCAAAACGAGATCATATTCCAGATTTTCTACGCTGAAATAGTTTTATTTAATTAAAAAACTCCTTGGAACATGTTTTTTTCCTTAAATGAAATATTCATTAAGAATACGAAATTATTTCCGCATTTAAAACAAACAACATTTGATAAGAACAAAACATAGTTTTTTTGCAAAATACATTTTGTTCCTCCAGAGTTTCATCCAAACCATGTAAGTTATATTTTTTGATTGGTAAAAAGACTTTAGTTAAATTAACACTTGACATAATACCGTACTAACTGCTCATTTAGGACTACGTATTATACTTCTTTCAAAATAATCATGTCAGCTCTTACAAAACGTCTCATATTTGCCCTTGAGTACATCATAAAACGACACATTTCAGACTACCCCGAATATCCCAATCAGCTACAAGTTACAGCCCTTGAGTTCTTCTTTAAAACCTTCCCTTTATTACCATGTTCCCCAGTGACTTGGAGTTCCAAAAAAAGAGCCTTAATTCCTTTAAAAAGCAAAACCAGACGCATCCTTTTCCTGATATGGCTGTTTTTCTTTGACTTCCTTGTTGGAGTTGTATCACCCTTTATTTTGCTTTGGTTAGACGTTCAAGTTACATCAAACAATGGAATCACCTACAAAATGGAAGTTAACACATCCATATTTAAAATATTATACATGATTGGTACGGTATCAAGCATTAG
>JAQFZH010000842.1:0-26840 GCA_034695485.1 Entomobrya nivalis
CCGTTTGACATGTTCTTCGGATGCCTGATTGACATACTTTTGGGATATGATAATACATGTTCTTCGAACACCGTGGGCTCTCTTGAAAGAGACAAAGGAGAAAGTTGTGTGGAAATACACTACTGATATTGTAGTTGGTAGATGAATTCCAAACAGCAAATGTTTTCAGTACACAAGAAAAAACCATGAAACAAATTCTTAGGTCTCAGTTTTGTTATGTCAGGTATTAAATTGCCCCTAGGTCATACTTTTATTTCAAGTATCGAACCGAAGATAATACACATACTCATACATCCTCGCAGTGAATTTCGCATGTAGATATGCAATGCGCACAATTAGATTTGGTTCCCGAAATGTGCATATCGGATCCCAAGCTCAATTTACCTTTCACCGAAGATCTTTCTCTTTCATTCTTTGGGAAACTCAATAAAAAGAGCTCGTTCTTCCTTCATAAAGAAATAAAAATAGATATTTGATAAGGTTTTACCTGTTTCTATGCTCTGTAAGGCAATTTCTTTCCTCTTTTACTTGTTTTTTTTATTTTGCTGCAAGATATGAAGAAGAACAAGTTTCACCACCAAGAAAATCTCACTGAAGTTGTATAGATACGAGCAACGAGATGAATATCATGTCATCTCATTTCATTCTCATCATCATCTCATCCTCACGTTTTTCAAGTGCACGTCATACATTCATTCACAGTTTGTTCTCCTTCATAGCAAGTCACGGCAGAACACAAAAGATTGCTCTTTTACAGATTTGCGTTTTCTACTACTTTTTTTAACAAAAGGCAGGAGAAAAGATGAGAAATCTTAAGAAACAAGTGAAAAGGTATTATCATCTCTACAGTCCATACACTTTCATCGCATTCGACCACGTTTTTGTGGTGGCAGGCAGGTTCCTTTGTATGCTCCACTCCAATATTAGACTTAAGGCTTCCACAGCCTTATCATCTAATAACCCAATAATAGGAAATAAAACGTATATACTTATATTCGTAGTTATAAAGATTTTTTTCTTGTAAATGGTACTACCTTCCACATCTTTCTTCCCTTTCAACAATCACTTTTATCAACAAAGGGATGCTCCATTTTCATCTTGAAAATTCTATCACACCCACTCTTCCATGGTATTGTCCTATTCCCATTTTCTCTTTTCATTTCTCGCCTCAACAGAAAACCAAAAGAAAGGGACGTATGACAATGTGAATCCTTCCGATTGTATTTATCACATTTTATTTCATGCATATCAAGTGTACCTACATAATAACTTTTTAATAATACTGTCTCTTGTCGTTCACTCACTGAATAAATGAGATATTGAGACTTAGGAATGTGAAAGGTACGAAATCATATCAGTTTTAGAACACCTTTTGTGTAAAAAAAACTGATGCATGTCCATTGAACATTACACGACGAAATTTTAAGTATACATATTTGAGTTTACAGAAAGATGTATGGGAATGTACGTATATCCTATACGTGTTCAATTTTACAAGGTGTAAACTGAGGTGCCATTCCAAACAATTATTATAACATCACACAAACAAAAAAACAATAAAAATTAGACATGCTATAATGTGATGATTATAATATAACTTTTAAACTGGTAAATAGAATTGTGCGTTTGCACTTTACACTCTACATATTAATAATCAAATGATTACTTTTGAATTCTGTTCTGGAAGCTTTATTTGTGCACGCAGATCAAGGTAATCAACTACTATAAGGAACTGGAGAATAAGTTGGGCTACAGAAGGTTTGGTTCCTACTTTCCTCCTTGTCCGAATAAAAGAAGGTCGAACCGCGTCTACACCACAAAGATATACAGCGGAGAAAGCAAAATGGCTAGCTTGTATGTATTTCGCTATCTTTCGTTCTACAATCCTACAAAACAATGCACCTATGCATGATGAAGAGACTATGTGAAGTAATGATGTAACATTTGGCTTTCAGTACTTACATTAGAAAGTAATTTCCGGTTTTTATAATTATTTGTCCAAGCCAAAACTGAATTTATACAAAGTACCAATCAATGTACGCATATAGAAGAAAGCTTAGATTAGCTAAAAGAAAATACTAAAATGATAAATGTCCCATGTCCCCCAGTGTCCTAAGCACACAACCATGTCATTTTTTAATTTACTTAATGTTCATGCATGACTTATGATGGCTTCAAATATATCTTAAGGTAATGCATTTAAGATTAGTTTTTATGAATGATAGCACATTACGATCCTTTTAATTAAATGTTTATTGCATGACTATTAGGAAGTATTTACGAACATTAACAAAATTGAAAATTTGAAATTATACACAGGTATTTATCTAAAACATTATTTATTTCGGTAAGTAAACCTTGTTTCAGGTTTCCTCTAACTTACTTTGAATTTTTTCACTTCTCATTTTCGTAATGGTTCTTATGTTTTCCCATGTTAACTACAAAAGCAGTTACCTTTGTTAGAATTCCTGTTTGAGTAGTTTTGTATATCTTTGTAAAATTCGTTATCAAGTTGCATGTTCTTGTTCATTGTTTAATACATTTATATATTCTTAGATCATTACATTTCCTAATATTTCAAAAAAAAAATTGATGGTTTTTCTATTTACATGATTGGAAATATTATAATCGAATCCACGAAAAGAATAAGCACGTGCTTGATTTATTGAGGACATTCGTTTTAACTAAATGGTTTCATCAAAACACATAAAAGTTTATAGCTTATAATGCATTATGTAAACTCTGAGTATAATTCTAACATGTTTTGTTCTTGAGCTGTGCAGACAGATTTCTCCCGCAGTGATCTTTTCATTTGAAGTACTCAATGCATATGACTTTGTGGTTTTTTATTATGCTTTTGCTTCCAAACTCTTATGTGGTTAATTGGTGAGAACACTTGAAAGCTACTGGTATTGTGGCCTGGTTGGGTTTAACTTGATAGTCTATATGGTAGTCTTAATCACTTAATTTCATCGTTTCGTTTTGTTGAATAGTCTAATGTTTTATGCATTAATCGTAAAATCCGCAAGAGTCATTATTTAAGGATCCTGCATACGACAAAGGATTCTTATTTCATACTAACTTTATAAATATTATTTGTATTGTAGAATTTCACACCCAAATGTATGAAAAGAGAAAAGAAGTTACTCACAAAAGAAAATAATTTTACTAAAAAGATTCATAAAGGAACAAGTAAATTGATTCATAGTGTAAAATTTAATCCCAGTTCATTCAGCAAAATTTTAACTACGGCCCATTTTCTTAGGGATCCTACCAAAGGAAATAGTACATTGTGAGCATGTTGAAATTTAAGTTTAATAGTTGGTTTGAGTTTGCAATGCATGGTCGGGTTTCCTATCATTGTAAGTAGCATATTTATATTCCTGAGTCTGTTAAAAGAAGAAAGAGAAAGGCCAAGTTAATTGTTCCTTCGTGGAGACCTTTGTTCTTACAGAATTGCCCACTCATGATCCTCTCTCAAGAGGGATTACGTCTACTTGTGGTTGCTTAATGTGAACGAACATGTTTTTAAAGGTAGTAATGCTAAATACCGGGTAGCCCATTTAATGTCTGTCTATTTTTTACACAAAGAGGATCTCAAGAAAGCTGCAACTTCAACACAGGAAAAGGTTTGGTTTAAAAGTAAATGCAATGTTCTATTCGTTTTGTTGTAATAACAAAAATTAGACTGTATACTGCAATGACCACTGCAATACTACAATGATAGCACTTTTGTATTTCCGTCGTATATACACGTACCATTTAATACACACAGTCTTCCACTTGTCTTATTATCATGCATTTCCAAACTGTGCTAACTAGATAATTAATCTAATCTGCCATTAATTACACTTACTCAACTCAAATCAATATCAACCAAGTCTGCTTTTCGCATACATGAAATAAAATTTGACGTGCTTTCTCCCTAAATTAAAAAAAAATTACTGCTGCATGCGTAAATTACTGGTGGTGTCACTCAAGCCAAATCGATATTGTTGTTTTTCTACGTACAACGTTACAAGGACAAAAGTCGAGCTGAACATTCTCAAAAAACATCCGTCGTGATCCGTCCGATATATCAAACACATGTCGTATAAAATATTAAATGCTAATGTAATATGTGATGTGTGTGGCGAATTTCAAGGGAATACTTTTATGGGCTCATTTTTTGTTACAATTACAATTTCATTTAACAAAAATACGCTAGCACGTTCTTATGACGTGCAAACCCTATTACTTTTTGTTTTACGAACCGAGTTCTTTCCTCACAACGCAACGCATTTATAAGTAATCAATAATCATCATAATCATCAACCTATACGTGTATATTTGCTTCATTGAATTTTGTTTCTTGTGTTTTTTCCTTGGGTCTCCACACTGTCTGATGCGACGTGACGAAAAACAACAGGCTGATTTAGAATCATTCCGCCAGCTGTCACAACTCCAGCACAGTCATAATAACGCGAGTCAGGGCAGTTATCGAGGCGTAAAATCGTTGGCGACACCCCGTTCCGGCAAACTTTCCAATGCAAGTGTCAATGGTGGAGGTGGAAGTCATAAAAATAGCACACTTCGTGCGGCAAGACGGGAGACATCCATTATCCGAGCTCACAGGAAGCTCCGTAAAAAACTTGCATCTTCATCGGCCACTCATCATCATGGAATCAGTCTTGGCAAAGCACCACCACCACTCCTTCCAACATACTCATCCCAATCCTTTCGTAGTCGACGACGGGCTGCCAATCTCCTTGCTGCGTTGGCTGGTGTTTTTGTCTTCTGTTGGGCTCCTTACGTTGCCTGTGCACTCTGGGAAATGTTCGTTACGGAGAAATCGTAAGTTTGCACAAAATATCTCTTCAACTTCGTTTCAGCCTTTCTTGGGTTATGTTGTCGTTAGTCAATAGTAAAAGTAGCACGATACGATGATGATATTGCTGCTGCATTATTCAAAAAGACGAAGAAAACGTACACATCACATTATGTATACATAATGTAGGTGTATATTCAGAACAACAGCAGTCAGCAATACACAAAAGAGAAATGTTGAACTGTAAAGTATGGAATTTCCAATACGTTGTGCTCACAAAGAAACGAGGAAAGTGAAATAGGAAATGTGATGAAGACGGGCTGTTTCGTGTTTTATGGTTAGACTAGACTGCTTTTGATACTATTACTTGGAAAGAGGAAACATGTAAGTATGAATGGATCTTTTTGATAGCTTTTTTGGTCATGACTTCTAACACAATGCGTGAGTTAGTAAAAATGGAAAGGTTGGTAAATATATTATACTTATATGTACGTTGTCGTCTTGATGCGAAAAAAATATTATTATCTTTTTAGAAGTTGTTTGAGTGCGACTTTTGACGAAGAGAAAGCATCTTGATACTCTGTTTGTCTTGGGATCGGGAAGAAACAGTCAAACAGGAAGCAAAAAAAGAAAAACATAACACGAAACTTTTATACAATTTTTGTCCTGTCTATGCTGCCTTTGAAAACTGTGTGTCAGTTAGGAAATAAGATTTGATGATATCTTATGGTAAGGAAAATTGGTCGTCTGAAACGATGAAAATAGTAGTAGAAAACTAAATGCAAACCCCTATACATAATGGATACACACAGGGGATTCTTTGTTTAAATTTCAAAACCTATAGTAAAGTAATACAGGATGCGTTTCTTCCTTGGTCACCGTTTATATATCATTTTTTCTTTCGTAATCAAATGGATATAAAATCAAAAAAAAAATTAATCAAGAAATAATAAATCTTTCGTTTTTGTGATACTTATTTGGTATATTATAAACTCATCATCACAACCTTTCTATTTCTTTAGCTCTGTGAAGTAGATTCTTAAGTTTATTTTAAAAGTGTTTACTTTCTCACATAAAAGGATCAATACGTAATTTCATTTCTACAACTTTCTCCACATGGATGTACAAGTTTTTCGTGTAAAAATAATAGTTAATGCTAAAAAGAGCTTTTATAAATACTGCTTTTATAATTTTTTTTATAAATTTAGTTTTTTAATGAAACATTAATCAGCTCATTGCATGCCAAATAGAAAGCGAGAACAAAGTTATTGCATAATTCCTACATTTTAATTTTGAAATAGTATCAGCTCCTAGGAATTTTCGAATTTTCCAAATCTGTTGGGAATAGAGGAACTGATCAATGATCTAGTAAAACTTCTAACAAGTAGGTTATGTAGAACAGTTATGTACTGACAAAGTACAAAGATGAAAAGAGAAAACTAAAACTGTTTAGCAGCAAACTTCTCTTTGAATAAAACAACTATGAAAAAATAGGTAGATTGTAAAACAGTTCAGTAATGAATTATTCCAGACTCGTTATAAAACACCATTTAGTTTGCTGAAAGTTTAGGAATAGGAATGTATACATAACATAATTCGCTACCACCATGCATAGAACAGTACTTAGCAAAGTATTTTTTTTGCAAATGAACGCCTACATGTGAGATCTTTTGCAGTTTGCATATTTGCACTATTGTGCATTTTTAACATACAACATAACAAGTGCAACTTTTCATAACTAGTATTAATTTAAGGCATAACATTTCTCTACGCTCTAAAAAGACTACTTTTCCACGCTATTTTACGTCAGAATTTCTAAAAGTCAAAAAATGGGACTGACTATGCATATTCAGTCATTTTAGTGGGAGAGTGAGGTTTATTGAATTTAGTAGTCTGGCATATGGATGATGAACAAATAACTGTAACATACCTTCCATTGTAGGAAGGGAAGTTTTTCGTGTATCTTGATTTACTTACTATCTTACTTACTTTAGAATCTGGTTCATGCATAACATAGACTTTGTAGATGCATATTCATGTTTTGTGTGTACTTTAAAAACCTATCCGTTTGAGAACACACTTAGCTAGAGGGAAGTCATAAAAATGGCAGACAGTGAATCCGACTCTGATATTCAACGTGTTATCATGACTAAAAATCGATAGTAAAAGTTAAAATGTCGCTGTTGGAAATTTAAACACCTGTGTGAATACTATTGTGCATACGAATTTCATTTGCTGCAAAACACAAAGTAAAGTAACTGACAATGAAATTTTATCTGTTTTAAGCAATGACATTGATCAGGCTAATCATAAAACCTTCGACTTCGGTCTTGCAGAAGAGCAAAAGTTGGTTCTTGATTTTTTCCTAAATTGGAGGGACAACTTCCACCAAAATTTTTAACTCAAAAAGAAGAAAGAAACAGAACCTCTGAAGAAGTCTGGCAGTTACTGGTGGGTCGGAAATTAAATTAGCTTCAGAGCGAACCAACAATTTACTAAAGTCTTCCAAGAATATATAAAACTGATACATGATGCTTGTAAAACTGTACTTGGATATTTCGATGACGAAAATAAATTACTGAATACCTCACTCTCCCATTAAAATGACTGAATATGCATAGTCAGTCCCATTTTTTTACTTTTAGAAATTCTGACTTAAAATAGCGTGGAAAAGTAGTCATTTTATAAGCTAGAAAATGTTTTTCCCTAAATTATAGATTGCTGTTATAAACATTACGCCTGATTAATTACTCATTTATGAAGCTCCATTCTTTTTAGAGAACAATTTCGAAGTTGCTGCTTGTCGGCAACTGCCGCAAGTCGGCATTAATTATTGATAAATGAATTTTGTATTGTGCAGATCCATGGCAATTGAAATGGTGAAAAAAACGTATTGAGGTACAGACTTGAAATTTTGGTCAATTGTTGCCCTCACCTAGAGTAGCCTCGGGGTACAATATTTTGCCCCTGACCCCACCCGTTTTGGGGCAAGGGGCAACCAAAGTTGCAACAATGGCAACACGCGTTGGCTCGTATCTCCGTCATTTATTATTCGATTTTTGTAACCAAGGCACCAAAATGTTCACAAGAAAATTCTCTAGGCTAACAAAATTTGATTTTTTAAAATTCGAATTTTTAACGAAGTTATAGCTAATTATAGCATAATAAACAAAAATTTCGAGAAAAGATTACGTTTTTACGGTTTAAAGTCCTGTAACTTCGTTAAAAATTCGAATTTAAAAAAATCAAATTTTGTTAGCCTAGAGAATTTTCTTGTAAACATTTTGGTACCTTGGTTACCAAAATCGAATAATAAATGACGGAGATACGACCCAACGCGTGTTGCCATTGTTGCAACTTTGGTTGCCCCTTGCCCCAAAACGGGTGGGGTCAGGGGCAAAATATTGTACCCCGAGGCTACTCTAGGTGAGGGCAACAATTGACCAAAGTTTCAAGTCTGTACCTCAAAACGTTTTTTTTTCACCATTTCAATAGCCATGGATCTATTCATTCCTTTCATCATTTCTACCTATATTTGAAAAATTAATCTCCTCTTGAAAATTTGGTAAATTGATCAAAAGCACTATAATCATCCAACACATTCACTCTTTCATCGAATATCGTTGTAGCGTTTTCTAAATGACGAAAACCTTGATAAATTATTTGAGGGCTAAAAAGGTTTTTAAAAAATCATCTTATAGCCCATTATTATAACAACATTCCTCCAACCGTTTGAAGTAAAACAGGAAAAACCAACACGGGATTTTAAATTTCAGACATTTTAGGACGCCGTGATTGCTACACCCAAGTAATTCTTGAAAACGTTAAACTTAAAACAGCTTACAAATATTAAAAGAATATGTGAGGAATTAACAGCGAAAGTCATTTTGCCCGGTTTCTACTTAAAAGTCAAATTAACTTGGAAGTGGCCAGTCAGCCTACATAAATTTATAAAACCATCACACAACTTAACAATTTTTATGGATAAGTTTAATAACACCTTATTATACCAAGTTATAAAACGTCAATGGAATAATTATCAATAATATAGTTATCCAAATGTGATTTTATACCGATAACTACCAAACGAAAAAAAATATTCGCTTATATATATTTTCCATTAAGAATTCCCTATCCGCCAGATATATGAAAATTCAAGCTATTTTATTTTTCCGTTGGTTACCATTCTTTGATTATTTAAAGCTGTATTTGCTAGAAAAGCATATAGACTAGAAATGCGGCATGACAAAACGAAGAACTGACGCTTTCGCTTTGACTATCAAAAGCGAAGGTTAAATATTTAAAGTCGAATTAATACCCGAAGGACATTTCAGTTCATAACTAGAGTCTCACTGGATAGGTGAAAGGAATAAAATAATCTGCTTGTGAACTTGAGAAGACTTACTTCTAAACTAATATAAGCTGGAACAATGATCATCGAACATTTCAAATTATTTTCAAATATTCTGCAACTCAACGAAATCCTAAATTCAGTTCCCTATCGTTGGAACACTACTCTGCTCAAACTTGATTGTGTGGAATGTCCCAAACGAGGACGCCGTCGCCGTTTTGGTTTGCTTTTGCATCTTGTTGCAATAATAGTTTATTGCACGCAAGACGTACTAACATTTGGAACAAAACCAGAACTTCGTCAACTGTCTCGAGTATCCCAGTTTCTCTACTGGATTAGTTTGCTAATGAATATAGCAGCACATGTGACATTACAAACTTGTAACAACAAGGCAGCCTTAATATGTGCATACCTCAACGGTCTGATTAGTTTCCAGAGGAGACATAACAACCTTCAAAACAGGAATACTCGTACAGAAAGCTTAAACGACAGGCTTGCACTACTTCTTGTTTACGGTTTGGTCACATCTGGTTGGATAATTTCTCTGGCATTTCCAACTGTACTGCATTTACTCAATATCTGCAAACCATCCATACTTGGCTACTGGTTGATTCCAGAATGTAATCCAAACTTACAGAAACTCGTTTCAATTGGTTTCTTCATCAAGCTCTCTGTAATCATCTTCAATATTTGGATGTGGGTATTTTGTTTTGTCAACACGGCTATCTTACTCTCTGCGGTATTGTACACCATGTGTGCTGTTACGATGAGGAAATCTATTGAATTGTAAGTATCTTTAAATTGTTTAAATATGCCTTAAAATCTTAACTTAAATGTTTATTAAAATTAAATCTTATAGATACTGTCATTTGGAGACAATGCAAAAACAGACGTCAAAGGTATACATCCAGATGTACAGGGAAATACAAGTGCTGGCCATTATAATGAACGAAATTTTAAACCATTGGTTTATGTTTAAGATTTTGCCTGCAACAGCATTTCTTCAATCGTTTTGCGTAACGACATCGATTCTATCGATAAGCAATAGTGAGAATATATACGTCCCCTTATTCTTTGGAACTTTGGGTTTGTTCACCACATTTGCGCAATGTTTCGAGATAAAACAAATGGCAAATTTGTATGAGGCGTCCGAGGAAACGTTTCGCAAGCTACGAAATCATCTCTTTGCGGAGTTAAGTAGTATTGACGCGGCTTCTACACGGAAGGCCATACGTTTAAGGCGAAGGATATATAAGAGCTTTTGGATGATAAAGCAAAAGTTTGGGAATGATAATTTCGTTGATGCAACCACCCCATTGACTACTGTTAATAATGAAAATGACCTGACTATTAATTTTCTTTTGTTAAGATAATTATTTAAAGTGAAGCAAACATTTCGGATTATATTGAGGTTTTTTTGTGCATTCTTGGGAATAGATTAAGTCTCACATTAGATCGTAATTAGTAATTAGATCCGAATTTTAAAGTCAATTGTTGGCGTCTAAAATATCTTAAGAAATTTTAGCATTGACTGTTTCATCTTCTTTATCTTAGGAAAACTTGGTAAAGCATTGAGTTGATATAGGCATACATAAATAGGGATTTCTTGAGCACAAATCATCTGTCAAGATTTTAAATTACACTTGTTTTCTAATTTACTATAAATATTTTTTTTTGGGAAAGTACACATTCTAGGCAAAAAGATAAGTATACTATCATGTTTTACGAAATGAGCCTAGGATATGTACATATGTGAATATTTTAAATAAATGTGAGTAGGCATGAATACATTAATTGATTTAAAGACATGCATTGCAAGTTAACCTTTCAAACAATGTTCAAGTATTTAATTCCCGGAATAAAATTATTGGGCGAGATAATTTAAGATTAATTATAAAAATGGATGCGTTGTTATGCGAATAATATATGTATATGCTAAAACATATTACAATATTATAAAATAGATGCGATAAAAATAAAAAGTCATTCATAGCTTAATTTGGTGCAATATATGTATTGTTTAGCCTAAGTTAAATGCACTTACTACGCAAATCGTTTGTCAAGCAGCCAACATATTTGAACGACATTTAGTATACTACTCCCAAACGTATACTCAAAGTAAATATCGAATAGTTCTTGCTTCAATACAACGTTGACAAAGGATGAAATATTGAAAGTTTATTTGATTATTTATCGAGAAACTTGAGGATATTTCTACTGCCATATTGTGTATTCAATTCAAGACAAAATGTTAAACATTACTTATTTTGACGCCAGACATGATATTTCTAAAATGTTAAGACAAGTCAATCTTACGCAATTGTATTTTAATTATCCAAATACGTCGTCACAGCTTCTAAAAAGTAAACAGGTGAGAATTCATAATAGTACGTAAATTTGCATTGCGTGGTCAGTCGCTATGGCATCAAATTAAATTTGTTGGTATGTCAACGATTTTTATAGATCATTCGTGTATTAACTTAAACAACCGTTGTTCTATAATAATATAAATCAAGGCATGCAAAAAAAATGAATAAAATATTTTAAATCTTAATTTACTACCTAACTAGCATTGCTTTAAAAGGAGAAAAGAAGCAAAATGTTGCACAATTTTTTCCTTAAACCATAAATGCTATGACATCACTCATACAACACCAGTAGCTACTATTATTATGCTACTTATATTAAATATTTATACTAAATATTTTATACGAGGTAATACTCTACTATAAAACACAATTGTAGTTTACAGAGCGTTTCACATGTATAGTCTAAACATTTAATTTACAGTTGTTCTTAATGTTAGTTTAAAAATTATTTATTTTGAAAAGCAATAGTCGACTTTCCCCAAATTAAAGTTAAGTATCGTAGGTAAACGTTTTGTCAATTCTTTGTAGCATAGTATTGACGCTGCATTGAAATTGTGCAAATAACTTTTAAAATACCACATATCAAATTCAAATTTAAATATGTTTTCTCACAA
This sequence comes from Entomobrya nivalis, assembly GCA_034695485.1. Lineage (NCBI taxonomy): Eukaryota > Metazoa > Arthropoda > Collembola > Entomobryomorpha > Entomobryidae > Entomobrya > Entomobrya nivalis. Next base: position 12,142 of record JAQFZH010000842.1, read on the forward strand.
AATCTTGGAATACATTTCGTTCTTCAGAAGACATACTTCCAAATTTAAAATCACAATCGTGCCATTAGTAATCCTCCAAACCGTAATTGATTATATATCGGAGAATAGTAAATGACGACCAGAGCATATCAACAATAAAAGGAAACCTCTGTAGCCAATAACCCATGAATTCATTAGGTAAAGTACCCAACTCCTCTTTAACTTCATTGGATAGACCGTTTACGTAATGATTTTCCATAATATTGCGAATCGCTTGAACGCGGTAAGTTGTAGAATGTGACTAGTAACGCTTGTAGGGATTATTTTGTATGTAGTCAAGGACATTTGGGCTAAACAAATTTGATTTTGAGTTTCTGGAATAATGCTTTTCCATATTTACAAGACAGTCGCTTAACAAAGTCTTTGGTAAAGTTTTTTGGTCAATTATGTTGCTAATATCAACACAAAATTGTAATGCTGACTTCTTTGACCAAAATAAGTGATGTGAAAATACAACTGCTGCTTTGAGTCGATGCTTAGGATAATCTGAAATAATTTGTTGGATTAAACAGACACTTCCCTATTGGTCTCTTTGGATATCCCCTAGGCGAATAAACTGTTTATTGTAAAGCACATTGCTTGCTAATTCAATTTGGTTATTTCCGACCGGATGAAGGCCATGGGAAAGCACAAAATAAAATACACATCACAACGAGAAAATATCCGTTTGTCGGGTCTGAAAAGGAAGTTATAAATTACTCCTTTCATATTGATATGACCAATGAAAATGCACTCTATTTATTTGTGTGAAAACTTACCATTCTGGCTACTTCGTTGGACTGTAGACTAAATCTGAGAATTTCAGGAGCCATCCCACCATTGTACCTGAACCAGTATGAAGAGTCTGGCTTGTCTGTCCGAATGGGAGCTTTTTACTTATTCCAAAATCACTAATTTTGACACGAATTTCGTCGTCGCTCAACGTACACAGAAGTATGTTCTCAGGCTTTAAATCGCGATGTATAATATTCAACTTGTGAAGATACTGAAGTCCCTTTGTCATTTGCTCTAAATAGCAGGCTTTGGAATAAGTTCAGAAGCAGGGGGAAATTTTAATACCCAATCCTTCAAGCTGAATTGACATAACTCCAATGTAATATAAATGAACTCGTTTTCCACCACTTCTTTGGCAAAGTATTTCACTACGTTTTCATGCTGGTCGCACTTCAGTAGCATATCAATTTCGTTCAACGCCTTTTGTTGATCTGATATTTCATAACAAATTCGTTTAACTGCCACAGGACGACCATCGTAGATACCTTCGTACACTCTTGTATCTTCACCTTTCCCTAATATCTTAATCGGGGAATATTTCATTTTCCCAACAACTTTCTCTTGAAAACTTGTAGTGGGTGTGGTGGGGTCGCTTGTGACTTTAGGGGAAGTCGGAGAATTTAAATCCTTTTTACGATTACTCCTATTTCTTTTTTTATATTTGTTCAAATGTCCCTCCAGGTTTTTAACAAATGAATCACCCTTAATCTGCATTATGTCCTTTTATTTATGAGTTTGTGAGCACAACTTAAAATATGTTTTGATGCTTCGGCTTTTTAAAATTTTCTATCAATTTAAGAGAGCTTGGAGACTCATCTGTTTAAATATCCAGCAGCAAATAAGCAAAATATAATTCAGCACAGTACACGTGTCTGGTAGTGTTCAAATATTTCATACAGATTGGTACTTTATGAAGGTAAAGTATGAATTACATATCTTTTAGGATATAATATAAGCTGTTTAAGAAATTTTTATTCATCTTTTCCGATAACAATTTGATAAGGCAGTTTACTGAAACATTAAAAGGAATGGTTTCTAAATGAATTGATTTTTTTACGTACACAAGTTTAAATCAACATAGTTTATCAAACAGACATAATATCTTTTATGTGTAGCGCTTCACTAAATCCTCTGATCATATACTTTAACTGTGTTGGATAGTACGTAATGTAGTTTTTCGATATAGTAACATGGATATGTTTGAAGTGTAGTTCGGTATTAAATTAAACTGTGCATAAAGACCTTAAGATATCTTTATATTTTAAGTAGTTCTTTACATTGGCATTAATATATCACTGCTTATTTGAAATAGTGAGTATGCTTATTTTATAATATATTACCAGAAGCATGACGCTAAACTTAAGTAATTACAAACTAACAAAAATTATGAAAAAATAGGAAAGATTCTGGTATTGAAGATTTATCTATCGTGACCAAAAGACACACATTGGTCATTATGATGGAGATGTAGTGAATGAGTTTGCAAAAAAAGGGAAATTCAGAACAGGTTTAGTGGTTCGATGACATGACTTAGCAAACATTCATATTTTTACTCGAATACTGAATACATACCAAAAATTGAATAATACATCGGAGGGCAACGTACACCAACTAAATTGCGTAACATGCAGCACTGATAAGCAGGTTGTTTATGAATGAACTTGTTTTTTTCATGGTAATGTTTACTTTATACTATGTCATCACAACGACTTTATCTCTTTTTACCTAAGCTTGCACGATAAAATGCATAAATTGTGTAAATGAACTTGATAAAATACCTACTTGTTATTACAACATCACGTGAAAATTTTATGCGACCAATTTAAGTTTGATCTTTATGAAATTTGACACATCTGTTCATTTGTAGTTTTTCATCACATTGTGCATTACATTTTACTCTCACAGGATCATTTATTAAATACAAAAATGAATTTGGAATCGTTTCGATGGGATCCTATTTGTAATATTAGAATTACAACTTTGGTAGGTTTTTTTAAAATTCTAACAGCTGTTAACTTAACTAAATCATTCAATAAACTTTTTTCTTACAAACAAACTTAGATAGTTGGAGTATGCAATGTTGGATTCACTGCACATTCCTTCAATTCCGACTCAGCGTCTGAAGAAGCATACCTGGCAGCAGTTATTATTTGTTTTAGTGTCTCATGTCTGTGGGTGTTGGCTACAATTTTTGGACTGATTAGTCAACAATCAGTTCTTTCACAAAAAGCGGTAAATGAAACTGTTATAATTGATTTTGGTCGAACTAGTTTTATTGTAATACTTGTTATATCTTTTAGGACATAATACTGCATTGGGCTTCTTGTATATTTTCTGGAATATCTATGGTTTTCTTCTTCGTGTCTCTCGTCGAGAACGGAAATAATCTACCATATTTTTGGGAAAGAGTTGTTGTGTTTGTAAGTGAAACTGAACAACTTTTATGTACAATTGGTGAGCAAATATATGTATATTTTTTAATCCATTTCCAATATATTTGCAGGTACTCGGAAATATGAGCATAGTACTTTATGGTCATGGAGGATACAAACTGTACAAGGCTTAGCTTTACAAGTGAAAATCTAGTTTAGTTACAAAATTTATTCAAAATTTATTCAATAATACTTCATTAAATTTATATTTGCTAGTCAATGATGCAAAACTACACAAAAATTAGAATTGTTAAACGAGATGTAAATATAAAATATGAATGCATTTTTACGCTTTTTGTTTTCTTAAAACTCTTGCACCGTTGGATGGTGTGTTGCAATAGAATTCATATATACAATGGAAAATGCACAAAAGGATTGGATGCAAATTATGTCAAGGATGTTTTCAGAGATGGTTTAGAATATCGCTACATTAAGTTTGATTTAAGTAAAAATGTGTTCAATAATGGCAAATAATTATTCGACGACATAAACGTTAAATAAAGTGTTTAAAATATTTTATTAATATCAACCAATTTGAAAATTTGAATCCAAAGATTTATGCAAAAATTACGTTATCCGATCCCATGTTACGTTGCACATATACAGAGTATTCCAAAAAAAATTAAATGTGTACAACTACTTAGTAAAGTATGTCTTTAGAAATTACCATATAATAGTACTGTTTGTCGCTACACAGTTCTGTTCATAACTACAATGATAATTGAAATACACTCATAACATATTGATTTTAAGGAGTCTGCCACCCAAAATAGATTTTATTTTCATTTTGGAGAGCAGATCAGCTTATGGATAAATTGCTCTAAATCAAGATCTAGACACTCCGTGGAACAATAAGGGCGTTTGCATTTCTTGCATAATACAGCAGCATTCTCTTCCCCACAAAACCTGCACATGTTTTTGACTTTCTCCAGATCCACAATACATTTAGTTTCATCGTTACGAATCCCATTACTTGAATTTTGAGCACCAATTCGCATATACGGATTGATAATTGCAATTCTACATCCGGCTTCAAACCTTTTCATTGTTTCAGCATCCCGTTTAACATTATAAATGTACAGCCTTGTAGTATCCCCATTTTCGTCCTCCGCAACCAAGTGAATAGAAGGAAAGTAAGGGTTTGGATCTTCAATAATGGCCAATTCAAGCAAACGGTTATCGAAAATTTTGTCTTCGGTGGGATTCATTTCTTGTAAAGTAATTGGCTCTACTGTTGATAAAGTTTTTGCCACCGTTTGTGCCAGTTTTGGAGGGACGGTATTTAGAAGTACTGTCCCCTTTTTACTTTTACCATATTTCTTGGTTACTTTCAGGTTTTGTCGATGTTGTAAAACATGATCTTTTCTAACTGGACTTTTCAGATACGGTTTTCTTTCAAGTACACTACTTGGTTGAATGAATGGATCGGCGGTAACATTAGCAGTTATTGAAATATTCTGTATTTCTTCCAATTTCCCCAAAAATCCTTGAATTATATCTTTCTCGTTCAATTCCTTATACGGCAAATAGCATGATAATTGCTCCTTTTCTGCTTTCTCACCTCGTTCGAAATACTGCTTCACCAAATCAAGCATACCATCTTTATCCATCAATTGCCGGAAATAAATAGACGAAATATGATAAAGTGCTTCAGGCACTCTTTTATGGTCACATGGTGCACTAGTAAGAAATTTCTCATACGCTGAAACGACTTCCAAGTAATCCGCGTTTTCACAGCATCGCAAATTAGCAGCAAGATGAAATAAAAGTTCCACATTGTTAGGAAACTTGGCTAGAGCTTCTTTTGCATGGACAAGCCCTTCATTCCAAAGTTCTCTACTTGTCATACAACACTGTAAAATATTACAGTAATGTGGATTGTCCGGATATCGGCGGACCCCTTCTTTTAAAATCTCTAGGGCGTAAGTGTCACTAGGTTTGAATAATGATACATGTAGGTTGAAAACGAGGTAACAATATCTTATTTTCATATCATCCACCCCTTTTCTCTCGCAGTTTTCTTCAAAAAGTTCTGCCACAATACTTTTGAGTCTTTGCTTAACTTCACTGGATTTTGTAAAAAAGAAATCGAATTCTAAAATAGCACATTCATAAAACATACTTAATATTTTAAACTTGAATTCTTTGCTATTATCGTTATTGGATCCTAACAGATCATTAAGCTCGTCACAAGACTCAACGGTTTCAACTACCCGTTTAGCGGTAATGGAACCTTGTTCAGCTTTTTCGTACAATGCATTGATTTTGTCTTGGGTTAACGGCTGCGATCGTCCTCCCCAGTTTTCAATATAAGCAGGTGAAATCGTTTCCCCAAACATCGTGTTTTGGAAAGCGTTAAACAGTTTAGCCATGTTTGGATCTATATGATTTTGAGCACGGGTCAATCGTTGTTTAAAGGTAAAGCCCTTTGTGTCCAACTTATGTCGCTTCTCAAATTCGGTTACCATTGGTTTCAAATCTTCCCTGTCCATCCAAACAGTGTCAAGCGTTCTACAAAACTCTTCATCCGAAGTTCCTATAAGTCTATCGCTTCCAACTTGTCTCCCAATTTCCATCCATTCGTCTGCCATTTCAGGTTCCATCTGGTCAATATAATAGCCCACTAAAGAATCTGCTGCATTGACATCTTTCAAATTTACTCCTTGTTTCCAACACATTTCCGCCATTTTCTCATCTAGTTCCACACCCACACCTGTGGAATATAGTAGACCCAAATTATTGGCTGCGTTACCCACGCCATTTTCCATTGCCTTTTGATACCATATAGCCGCTTCTCCGTGGTCCTGGTCAACTCCAGTTCCATTATCATAACATAACCCGATCGCGTGCTGTGCCGCAGCAACACCAACGTTACATCCTAACGGTGTGTTCTGACCAAGAATATTTCTGTCCATTTTTGCAACTCTTTTGTACATTTTGAGTGCTCTTTCCACATCAGCTTGTACTCCCCGACCGTAGTGATAGCATGCTGCCAAATTATAGGATCCTTCTGGATTTCCAACACTATCTGCCTTGGTGTAATATTTCACGGCTTCTGTGAAACTTTGTTCAACTTCCCATCCATGATAATATTGATGACCCCGAAAAACATGATCCTGACCTTTTATGACCATTCCTGCAATATCTCTTTGTTCTTTTATAAACTGTTCCTTAGATATTAGCATACCAGTTGCATAAGTAAACTGTGCTACACGCTCATTCAAATTCATTGGCATCATGTGAGGATTTAAATTGTCGTTTCTGTAGTACACTCCAGCTAGAACTTTACAAGTATCCCAATCTCGTTTCACTTGCTTTTGAGCTGGTGACAAGGCCAGTGCCGTTTCATAGTAACGAAGAGCTTCAGTCAAATTATTTTTTCGTCTGTAGCATTGAGCAGCCAGATAATTGGCATTCCAAGATGAGCTATTTAGTTCCAATGCCTGTTGAACGTCCAAAAGAGCCTGGTCGCAGTGATCCCCATCCAACACTTCACTTTTCACAGATTTCAAGTAGCAATTCGCACGTTTCTCAAAAGTCTCACCCAGATTTATAGGAAGTAAACTTGGTGTGGTTATTGCTTCTGAATATCGTTCAATGGCGTCCTCGAATTTTTCCTCGTTCATGAATTTCTCAGCCTCTCGAAACAAATCTTTTACGCGTTCATATGCCTTTAGTGATGAAGTCACGCCAGCTTTCTCTATAAGTTTGGCAATGTCACTTTCACACAACCCGAGGTACAACAAAGTTTCCTTGAATTTTAATACGTGACCATTGTACTGAGATTCAGTAAACTTTTTATTTGTGTTATGAGCTAGTTCATTTCTCAAATCTTTGAGTTGACGGATAGCTAAATTTTCTTTCTCGTATTTGGCTTCCTCGCCAAAGTTTCGAATTACTACGGATAACAAGGACATGTCCCAATCGTCCAAACTACTGCTTTCATTTAGGAATTTCTTTTGAAACGACTGAGCTTGTTTAAATGCGTTTCTTCCAAGACCATTAACAAATTCTTGTATGTTTTCTTTCTCGTCTACCCAATCCTCCCCAGTTTCGGCTTTCCAGCGTGTTTTGAAAGTGTTCCGAACAAACTGACTGGAACTTAACACCATATTATCCAACTTATAGTAATATTCCTCCGGAGAACATGGAATTGCTATCTTCGTTTCTGTGAAATAAAACATCTCATGATTAAACGTCAATTATAATACAAGCATGTAAACATTATATTTCATGCGTTTATACTCAATATACTTTTATCAGTCAAACTATATTAAATCTTACCTTTATTATTCATTTTTGCCCAACATTTAGTGTACTAAGCATTCGATTAACAATAAACTATATACATAGGTAGAAAAACACCAAAAACTTTAAAAATGAATGTACAAAAAACGTGGTTTCACTACCACAACTTTTAAATCTAAATCTGCTAAATGAACTTCTAAAATACACTTTCAAAGTATTCTGACCAAATTAAAGTAAACTCAAGTAAAAATTTCCCGTTGAAAACAAATGCTTTCGTAATTAGTAAAGAATTAACATTTTGTGATGAACAATATTACAAAAAACTTGATTCAGATGAAAGATCTGCATGACCAACTTTACGTGCAGTGTAGTATAGTTGTTGATCACCAAGTCAAACTGTAGGTTGACATGAGCTTCTTCCAAACCACTTTTATAGGATATCTATATTTTCCCATCGTTTCATTCATGTGTTGCTACTCATCCAATCTCAAAAATTCGTCTATGTATCATCATCGTTTCATCACATGTTGGGTAAAAAAACTTGTTTGCTCACGTAAAGACGTATAGCATTGATATTTTAGCTTATCATAAAACCACTATTTTTTTCATTCTCTAGCTACAAGCCTGTTTGCACTGAAGGAAACACGCCACTATTCGAAATAAAACGTTTTTGTATTTATGCGTGCCAGTCATTCCAGCATGTACTCAGCAAGTAATGTTTTTGAACAAAGCTTGTCGCTTGCATGCATGCATATGTGTGAACATGGTCCACATCACGTCATAGCTATCAACGCACTCATAAAATTACATTTCATTAATATATCACCAAAATCGTATAATTTCGTCAGCAGTAAATTTAAAATGATGGGAAACTAAAATTTCATAAAAATATTTGATATTGAGTCAGTCAGAAGCCATCCAACTAATAGAACCAGAAACAGGGGAAGGGACTGCTTGTTTCTTCGAACTAAATATATTTTACTTGTCCCAAAATCGCTGATTTTGACGCGAATATTTCTCAGACTCACCGTACCGAAAAGTATATTTTTTTATCTTTTCTATTGAAGTGAACAAAAGCAATAAATTATCCAGCTATATTCTCATAATAGATCGTTCTTTATTCGCATAGTATGTATATTTACATTACAAATATAATATATAATTATTTATAGGTAGCCCAAGTATTTATTTAATTTATGACTGATATGACTCGATTTTTATTATTAAACTCAAGATCACAATAAAGCTATATGCATCAGTAAAAACGTTATTCCAGCAGAAGATTACAAGCAAAGTCAGAACAGAAACAAATATTGAATAGATAACACACCGTTACAAAATAATGCACAAGATCTGAGTAATTTCAGCACATTTAAAACAATAAGTATTTTCTAATGTGATGCTTTATTGGTAATAATACGTCAAAATTGGAACGAAAATTTGATAGAACACATAAATTGAAATATAAGGAAAATTCTATAATTATATAGATTCATACACTTTGCATTAATATTTATAAGTTCAAAAAAGTTAATTTTAATCAAGCTATCATATTTTGTGTTTCGATTACAATACACGAAATAATGCATTTCGTTTTAAAACTAGACAACATCAAATTTCATTGATAACGATAACACATTCAATTGAAAATTTATTCATTCATCAATTCGTATGTATGTATCTTCCATTAAAGATATTTTTTGTGGAGCAAATCAGCTTATGATCGAATATCTCCAAATCAAGATTCACACATTCTGGAGAGCAATAAGGACGTTTACACTTGATGCAAATTAAAATCGAATTCCTCTCGCCACAAAATCTACACATTTTCCTCACTTTCTCCAGATCCACAATACATCTTGTTTCATCGTTACGAATTCCATTACTTGCAGTAAAAGCACCAATTCGCATGTAGGGGTTGATAATTGCAATTCTACATCCAGCTTGAAATCTGTCCATTGTTTCAGTATCCCTTTTAACATTATATATGTACAGTCTTATTGTATCACCATTTTCGTCCTCAGTAATCAAGTGAATAGAGGAAAAGTTAGGGTTCGGATCTTCAATAATCGTCAGTTCAAGAAAACGATTATCAAAAACTTTGTCCTCCGTGGGATTCATTTCTTGTAAAGTAATTGGCTTCAGTGCTGATAACTTTTTGGCCACAGTTTGAATAAGTTTTGGTGGTATAGTTCTTAGAAATGATGTCTTTTTGGGAATATTTTTCAAAACTTGTCGATGTTGTAAAATTAGATCTTTTCTAACTGGACTTCGCACGTACGGCTTTCTTTCAAGAACACTTTTTGGTTGAATGAATGTACCACTTTGTGTACTCCCATTAATGGAAATGTCTTGAAATTCATCCAATTTACCCAGAAAGCCCGTGACCATCCCTTTTATGCTTGATTCCCCATATGGCAAATAACAAGGCAGTTGGTCTTTCTCTGCCTCTATGCCACGTTTCACGTAAAGCTTTACTTTATCAAGCATATCAGTAGTATTCTGGTTTTTAAGTTCACGATAATAAACAGATGCAATATGGTAAAACGCTTCAGGTACTTTTCTATGTTCACGTGGTGCCGCACCAAGAAATTTTTCATATGCTGACACGGCTTCCAAGTAATCCACGTTATCACAAGGTCGCAAAAAAACGGCAAGATTATATAAAAGTTCCATGTTGTCAGGTAACTTGACAAGTGCCTCCTTAGCATATAGAACCCCTTCTTTCCAAAGGTTTCTGCCCCCCAAGCAACACAATAGAAGGTCATGATAATGTGGATTATCCGGGTAGCGGCGTATACCTTCCTTTAAAATTTCGATTGCATAGGTGTCGTCTGCTTTGAAAAGGGATTCATGTAAATTAAAAATTACGTAGCAATACCGAATTTTTAGATCGTCGAACCCCTTCTGCTGACAAGTATCTTCAAAAAGTTCAGCCACAATATGCTTCAGCCTTTGTTTGTTTTCACTGGAGTCAATAAAAAAGAAATGAAATTCTAAAGTAGCACACTCGAACAACATATTTAGAATTTTCAACTTGAATTTTTTGCTTTCGTCTAAATTCGATTCTAAAAGATCGTTAAGTTCTATACAAATTTGTAATGTTCGAATTATTCTATTAGCTGCTGTTGAACCTTGCCGAGCTCTTTCGTACAACGCCAAAATTTTCTCTTCAGTTAATTCCTGCGTCTTCCCTCCCCAATTATCTATATATGTCGGTGAAATCGATTCTCCAATAACTGTATTTTTAAAAACGTTTGAAATTTTAGCCATGTTCGGATCTTCGTGATTTTGAGCCCGCGTTAGTCGTTGCCGGAACGTTAGTCCTTTCGTGTCTAAAGCATACCCCTTTTCGAATTTAGTTACCATTGCTATAAAACTTTCTCGACTATTTTTAACAATTCCCAGAACTTTACTGAATTCTTCGTCTGACGTTCCCCGAAGTCTATCGCTTCCCAATTCCCGTCCAATTTTCATCCATTCTTGTGCCGTTTCCGGTTCCATTTGATTTATATAGTAGCCCACTAATGAATCTGCTGCATTCACGTCTTTCAAATTTACTCCTTGTTTCCAGCACATTTCTGCCATTTTCTCATCCATTTCTACACCTAAGCCTTTGGAGTAAAGTAGACCCAAATTGTTGGCAGCATTACCAACACCGTTTTCCATCGCCTTTCGATACCATATAGCCGCTTCTTTATGATCTTGCTCAACTCCAGTTCCATTTTCATAACATAGCCCAACAGCATGTTGTGCTCCAGCAACTCCAGCATTGCAATTTAAGGGTGTCAACTGACCAAGAATGTTTCTATTCATTTGTGCCACTCTTTTGTACATTTTAAATGCTCTTTCGATATCAGCTTGTACTCCTCGTCCAAAATGATAGCACATTGCCAAGTTATATGATCCTTCTGGATTTCCAACAATATCTGCCTTAGTGTAATATTTCACAGCTTCTGTGAAACTTTGTTCGACTTCCCATCCACTGTAAAATTGATGACCTTGAAAAACATGATCCTGACCTTTGATGATCATTCCTGCTAAATCCCTATTCTCCTTAATAAACTGTTGTTTAGAAATTTTAATCCCAGTTTCATGAGTAAAGTGTTCCACACGCTCTTCCAAGTTCATTGGCATCAAACGAGGATTTAAGTTATCTTTTCTGTAGTACACTCCGGCAAGCACTTTACACGTATCCCAATCTCGTTTCACTTGCTTCTGCGCTGGTGACAAGGACAGTGCAGTTTCATAATAACGAAGGGCTTTGGGTAAATTATTTTTTCGTCTGTAGCATTGAGCAGCCAGATAATTGGCATTCCAAGATGAGCTATTTAGTTCCAATGCCTGTTGAACATCCACAAGAGCCTGGTCGCAGTGATCGCCATCGAGTACTTCGCTTTTCACAGACTTCAGGTAACAATTAGCTCGTTTCTCGTAAGTCTCACCAAGATTGATGGGAAGTAAACTTGGTGTGTTTATGGCCTCCGAATATCGTTCAATGGCTTCCTGGAATTTTTTCTCGTTCATAAATTCCTCAGCCTCTCCAAACAAAATCTTCACGCGTTCATAAGCCTTTAGCGATGAAGTCACACCAGCTTTCTCTATAAGCTTATCAATGTCGCTTTCACCTAACCCGAGGCTCAACAAAGCATCCTTATATGTTTTTATATGCTTATTGTAGTGGGTTTCACCGAACTTTTTATTTGTGTTATGAGCTAGTTTATTTCTCAAATCTTTTAGTTGACGAACAGCTAAATTTTCGTATTTCGTTTCCACGCCAAAGTTTAGAATCACTACAGATAACAAGGACATATCCCAATCCTCCAAACTACTGCTTTCATTCAGGAATTTCTTTTGAAACGACTGAGCTTGTTTAAATGCGTTTCTTCCAAGACCTTTAATAAATTTCTGTATGGATTCTTTGTCGTCAACCCAATCCTCCCCAGTTTCGGCTTTCCAGCGTGTTTTGAACGTGTTCCGAACATAGTGACTGGAACTTAACATCATATTATCCAACTTGTAATAATATTCCTCCGATGAGCAAGGAATTTTTCTCTTGATTTCTGTAAAATAAAACACCTTGTAATTAAACTTCAATTGTACTATATATGTATAACCGATATACTTATATTTCCCAAACAGTTGCTCACTCATACCATTTTTATTCATATTGATAAATTTATGTCACGGATCTATTCACACTGTGGTTTCTTGTACTGATATTTCTTTCGACTATGAAAAAAATTCGCCCTTGAAAGCCACCAAATTCTCAACATGAATATATACAATCTAAGTTGTTGCACAACCACAAATATCCCGGTTGACTTCCAAGTAAAAATACTAAAAGCTGTCTTGTGAAATTTCCTAAAAAATATATTCCAGTTTTGACTCAATCCTAAAATTAAATGCTTTGATATTTCATAAAACAGTGTTCGTGATAAACAAAAGTATAAAAAACTGGCCTCCCGTAAAACATCTGATTGCCAATGTCAATCAAGATAACTTGAAGCAGAGTTCAGTGTAGTATAACATCACTCACTCTTACATCGAAACTATTATTTGAGCAAAGCTTATTCCAAACTTTTACAGGATACCTAAATATTCCACTCGTTCAATGAGTCATTAAATTGATCCCAAATCTAATACATCGGTAAACAATGATATGCTTGCTAACATACATACATAAAATAAAAACGTTCCATCTTGTTATTCATTTATTTTAAACTTATTACTTTGTTAGCATTTCGCAAAACACGCTAGCAATTGTAATAAAACGATTTCGATCAGTTAGTATTGACAGTTATTTAACCATTCTAATTGAAGAGAGCAATCGTTTATTGAACTTCCCAACACCAAATAACCCATGTGTACAAAACTCCAAAGTTACACCTTCATCTCACTCAAACATTTTGTACAGCTTAAAGCTGCATTCGTGTAAAGTAAAAAGGACAGGATGTTCCATAAATTGTTTGACAAAATTAGAAATCCCATCAATCCATACATAAGCTCTCCCAGTTAGATTGACTTTACAAGACTGATAAAATTATAATCCGGCTAAATATTTAAACTATGAATGAGTTGTTGAATAAATAAAATACGTGATTTAAGCTCACTGATGTAAGTCTACATGATATGGAAAAAATACGTGATTTAAGCTCACTGATGTAAGTCTACATGATATGGAAAAAATACGTGATTTAAGCTCACTGATGTAAGTCTACATGATATGGAAAAAATACGTTGCATTTGTACGTTTTTTTAGTATAGTGCGTCATTGTGTACTTTTTAATTTGGTTAAAATGAATATCCCAAATATTTTAAGTAGAACACAATACATTTAATATAGTGTTGCATAGAGATCTGAAATGTTGTTCGTTAGTAAAGACTGAGCATCAACTTATGTCCATATATTTTTGTTTACTGATAATACCGATTAAAACCGTACTTCGTATAAATTTTTATGTTCCATTATACGACATGTAAGTTAGATAAAGCTGTGTTTATTGGCAATGATGTATCAATATAAATCACAAAATTATGCACTATGATATACATGTTGATATTGATTTAAATATTAAATGTAACCACACAAAAAAAGTAAAAAGCATTATAAATGAGCAAGAACTGATAGATATTGGCGACATAATGAATGAACTTTACAGATAGAAAATTTGGAATAGGTTTAGTGCTGCTATGCACGTATATGAATGACTCAGCCAAAAATGCCAGATTTTTAATTGGAGTATACATATACGACTGATCATTATAGCAAAGGGCGACGTACACTGAATGGACTACCTAACTTGTGGTGCTGGTTTGTATACTGTTAGTAAATGAAATTGTTTTTTATATCCATGGTTTTTTGTACTACTTGATATGACTAATCATTCACCTTTATATAAGCAAGCATGACAAATAAACAAATAAATTAAAACTACTTTATGATTTGCCCACTTATTAATATTATATCACGTGAAAATTGTATGCGACAAATTTAACTCTCTATTTTTCTGAAGTTTGATTTGTTTTGTGTACATCTGTAGTTCATCATTATATTTTCCCTCACCTTTACAAATTATTCATTAACTACAAAAATACCATGGAATCATTTCGATGGGATCCTATTTGTCGTGTCCCGTGAATTGACCAATATTTTTTAGATCAATGCGGCATTAGACCAAGGATTTTTAGAGCAAAGTCATATAC
>JAQFZH010000843.1:0-26830 GCA_034695485.1 Entomobrya nivalis
ATTAAATGATCCGGTCTTGCACAATTTTAGTACCTTAACTTTAGTAGTATTTAAATATATATGTGGTTAGTTAAATATTATTTCTGGTTATTAGTAAATAAACTTTGAAAAATGTCTCCTTCATTTTCGTGCATCCTTTAAAAGCGCCTACGAGCCATCATCAATACTTAAACGGTTTTCCTTAATTCCTTGCACTGGTTTACTTGAGTGGTGGCCCAAACTTATTAATAGATCTGATCTCATACTGGGCAGTGATAACGAAACACCTTCCAAGCCCAACATGTCTGGGAATATTCTTCTACTATTTGCTTTTTTGGGAGGTGGTTTGTTGGTTGCATTATGGTTTGGGAGATAAAGTCAATTATCTTTGGTTACACCAAAGCAGGATACAAATTTTTGGTTTATAAACTACGAACGTTTGGACCGAAATTTAAAAAGTTTGTTAAGAAGCGTAAAATAACCTACTTCTAGTTGCGAAATCAAACAATGCATTAAAATTGCATCAATTTTTTTTCTTGAAATATTTAAGTATGTCTGATCATTTGCAAACGCTTGTTAACAAAAACCCGACTATTTTATTCAGTTCAAAAAAGTAATATAGTATTATATTTGTGTAGATACAATTCAATTGCCGAAAATATTTTTGGATTAAAAGAAATAATGTTATGAAACACAACAGGTTTATTCAGTGTGTAACAGTTTATTCGACTCTGAGTCCTTCGGATTACCATTTTAACACAGCTTTAACAAAGATGTGTAAAAACCATAAATGAGCAGCTATGATTTAACATTGGATTTCATTAGAGCATTCAATTTTATATTTAATTACTAATATTCCCACGTGTAATCTTAATCGCCAGGAATCTCAACCGCATATTATGTTCACGGCCAACGGATGCAAAGGGCATCCTTCCTTAAAGCATATAATAATTTCCCTTAGTAATGGAAGAAATCATAAAGCATATCATTTGTAATACTATTTTAAAAAATACTTAAAAACGATTCATAATTGCATTCATAATTCATTACATGCTAACATGGACTTGTTATACAATTCAACTTGCTGTTGAACTAATTCAACTAGCAGTTCTTTCAACTTATGACTTATAGATTTAGCACTGTAATTTATTTTGACTACTTATACCGACATAAGTATTTTTTATAAGATTAAATGATCAGCCTTAAGAATATCGCCGCCAGCGTATTTTAAAACTTTGACAACTAAAAAACCGCATTTTTTGACGTAGCTTAAATAAATGTGTGTACGGTTCATGCGCACATTCAAGTTGTTAATAATAATTTGATTGAAGATAATATCAATTAAGAATTCACGTCCTACGTCTATGCAATTGCCAATTAATCTAGAACAATATGCAATATTTCACCAAAAACAATGGTTTATAATGTTTTTACACGACCGTAAAAGTATTAACAGGTGGCTTGTCTGATGACGTTATTGATCGCACGAAAAGTTCTACAAGAATTTCTGATAAAGTAGTTCAATCGGTACAATAAAACTTATCAAAGCCAAATAAATTGATCACATATTCTGCAGGGATAGTATTGAATGCATTAATACTTTATTTTTGGCGAAACTAAACACACGTGAAGTAAAATCAAAAGTCATACTCGTGCGAAAGCGTTTTTACTCGATTTGTTTAAAAGAAAAATCTTTTGAATTTTCTTCATCATGAAAGCATTCTGTAGTTTATTTCTCGTTGCTATAAGCACAACATTCATCTATGAAGCCGTTGGTAAGAAAATGTTATAATTTTTAACAAGTACTATTACATGATGTACTAACAAACGTTTTTGAAATATTTTAGATGCACGTCCTTTCTTTGGCGGGTTAGAAAGTATGGGTGGTGGAATTCCCAGCATGTTTTCTTCTTTTCTTGCTCCAGGAAAGGCTGGAAATGAAGGAGAGTTCCGCCTACCTGCTGCTAAAGCAGGGGCACAACCACAAATGTCAATTGGTAGAAGTGGAATGATGAACAATGGACAACTTGCTGGGCTTGGACAACAAGCCTTTGGTGCAGGAGCTGGTAGAATGATGCCAAATGGAGGACAGGGTGCAATGTTGCCAAATTCAGGAGCTGTTGGAATGCCACAAAATAATCAATTTCGTGGAAACCAGCAACCGATGGCGATGGGAACATACAAAGGTCAAGCTTTAAACAGAGCTGGGTAGACGATAAGTAGATTTTCATGTGGTAATCTTTTAGAATTAAATTTCTAAGGCGAAAGCTTAGCAAATTCGGTTTATAAATATTATGAATAATGAGTAAGTTTACTTTAGAATCTATTTTTAAACGTTTACAAAACGGTTCTCGCACAGGTCTTCAGATTTTTTTAAAGATAAGAACTCACTTTTTATTGAAAATACAAAACTAGTATATTTACATGTAAACCAAGCAAATAAAAATCCATACCTATATAATAATCTGTTGAAAATTTAAACAAATATCGAAAATTTCAATGATAGCATATCATTTTGTTGAAGTGTTTTCCCAACTTAAATTGCGTAAAAATCAAAAATTCATGATTATTGTACGGGCTGTTATTAAAATACGGGACCTGTGTCAGCCAGCTCTTATTACATACATATTAAAATACGGGAGGAAATTAGCTTATTGATATCTATTTCATAGATTCAGCCAAACACGTACATAGTTTTAGTTGAGTTGAACATTCTTCACTTGTATTGCAGACAAAAACGTACGTGGAAAATTTTCATTTGTTTTGTTAAATGAATTGAATAAAATGATTTTGAATGTATACTGTTGTGTTTTATTGATCAATATTGCTTGCTTCAAACACCTTTATTCCAAAATACAAGAAAAATAAATCCCTTTACTGTTTACGCCCACTTTTATGATATGTTGAAATACTTAAATTGCATTTGTTAGGTTGGTTTAATAAAGCCTAATATATATGCTCTTCTGCTAGATATGTTTACTTCATTTTTGATAAATATAATCTGCGTGAATACAACGTTAGCAATAATAGTTGAAAAGATTGGCGAACGATAGATTTAGTAAATACTGCACATGCCAAGATGATTGACGCGTTTTCATAAATCGGTTTAAGCAAGTGTAATTCATTTTGTTGTTTCAACACAAGTCCCTATTTCGAAGTAAAACCATTTGAAAAACCTTATTTGGCCAAGAATCTGGATCTTTCTCGTAAAGACGGCTGTAAAAATATTGCCTACTTTAAAAATGATTTTCTAATCTCATCTTCAAAAATTAAGGCGCATATCAGTTTTTTGAGTATTTTAAAATGTCGAATTCCATTTATATGTAGAATAAGCAACTGGTTTGACTTACACTCATGACATTGCTATAAATGCGGTATTTGATTGTATTAACTTACCAAAAAAATTGTATTTAGATTCATCTTTATGATATACCTAACCGCCAGCTTAATTTCAAGATATTTGGTAATTGATAAAATTGGGTTTTAACGTTCCTTTAGCGAAAACCTTTCATGTACATTTATAGACGCATTCAGTTTGCTGGTAATATACAATTGATCTAATAACATCAATATTAAAAATTATAGTAATTTTACGGCTGCTAAATCAGGAACAATAAGTAATATATCATACAAACAATGGAAGATATTTGTAGTTTAATACGACCATAAAATTATCAGCGAATCCTATGTCTGGTTACCTTTTTGTGTTAATGTTGCACAAATAACGTGACAATGATTTATTACTAAAGTATGCAATCGTTCTTATAACAGTTATTTAAAATTAAATAAGGTGACAACATCACACATTGGACACTGTGAACTTTGAATGTGTTTGGACAGACGTTCAAAGAGATTTTTTGGGGACGCTGATTACAAGCAGCAAAACCGACTAGCTCTTCTAACCGTTCTTCCTTAAACTCAATTATACGATTTAATATAAGAAACAAACTAAGGATTAAAATCACATCATGAAAGCACTGCGCATTTTTTTTCTCATTGCATTATCGACGACGTGCATCTATGGAGTGGCTGGTAAGCAAAGTTTATTAATTTCAACTAGAACATTTTTTTTTTCAAATTAATTGAAGCAGCCATTTTAATTTTTTTAGATGCCAAACCACAATCATTGAACGCATTTGGATGGTTTGGAAAGAAGGCTGATGGTGGAGTTAAAAACCTTGTTAACTCTTGGCTTTCCAGACATGCTCCAGGAAAAGCTGGAAATGAAGGAGAATTCCGTTTACCTACTACTAATACAGGGCCTCAACCAATGGTACCATTTGGAAACAGTGGATTAGTGAACAACAAACAAATTCCTGTATTTGGGCAACAAGCATTTGAGGGCGGAACCGGTAGAATGCTGCCAAATGAAGGAGCTGGTGGAATGTTGCCAAATGACCAATTTCTGCAACCGAGGCAACTAGGAGGTTATAAGGGTCCAGCTTTAAACAGAGCTGGTAGACGATAAAACAGATTTAATGGTCTTATTTGGATTTTTAATTGTGTCAAACGCAGAAATCAAAAACAAATTGTTGTGTTAATTGAAAAATTAAAAAATATTTATTGAAAACCTTATTTTACCTTATTTTATAAAAAAAGATGTTCATATTTGCATGCCTTCAATATTCCCGATATCGTGCAATATCATTACCTTTTATTATTAACCTAAGAAATTAATCATATTTAAATGTATGACGGTAGAGATCAAGCCTTATATTTAATTTTTTGTTCCAAAATACCTCCACTTGACGAACGAGCTCTACAAACAAGATTGGATGATTAACCCGCCCTCTAATATTATAATGGATTGCTTGTAGTACTGTTATGTATTTCTGTTATTTTCCGACTTCAATGGTTGTCATGGTTTAAAGGAAAATTCACTTTAGTGAACTATTCATTTGTCATAGCTCAATACACCCGAAAACAAAAACCTTTTTAAAAAGAACACATTTTGGGAGAACAAATTTCAAGGGAATTAGGATTTGTCACTTGTTCTGACTTCACCTATCCTGTTTACAAATCTTATAAAATGCCAAAAACCTTGAAAATCTACTTGGAATATTTCAGATGAAAGTGTACTTGGCTTTATTGTTGAGTTACGTATTACGCTATGAACAGAAAACCGAAAATTCCAAAAGAGAAACTAGTTCATCAGGACGGGATTACGATGACAAATTGCAAAAACAGGTTATAAAGTATGCAAAGGAAGGAAATTGATAATTGGGTCTAGATAGAGTTAAAGCTTAGTTAGAGAAACAATCGATAGCAGCTTATAAATTGAATAACCTGTCGATACTAGAGTATACTGATTTAATAGATAAAATAAAATGAAGTATCAATATAAAAATCGCTGCAGGATTTGGATTTGGTTTGCAGGTTCAACAGAAATATGCCGACCAGAAGATTGTGGGAAGTAAACTAAAATTCTAACTGAGATAAAGTGTTGATTTTTGAAATTCAGCGGTTTTCGACACCGCTTTGTTTCTTGTTATTTATATTACATTAAATCATTATAGTGTGCACACTTCATTTATTAAGAATTATGGAAATATGAACAAACATACTGAAATACTATGTTTTTTAGCTGGTTTGCTGATTGAAAATGTATTAAAAGTAGGTACCCTATCAAAACATTTTACAATACATTGCTAATTACTTTAGTGGTAAAATATTGGCTAAGAAATACAAAACGTAGAAGTTCTTAGGAAATATAAACAACATCTTGTGCAAATTATTTTCACTAGAACACTGTTTTGTTTTTTATACTAAAAATATTTACTGCTAAAAATTAATTGCTTCATAAAAATTATGTATATCATATTACTTACTTGAGAGTGGGTTCAACTAGCCGAAGTAAATAACGTTTGATTTTTTACAAATCCATCTTTAAGATAAAATTAAATATTCATTCGAATATTTTCTATTGTTAGCTGACATATACCAGTATACAAAAACTAACAAGTAAAGTTAGGTTTGTATTGCAAACAAACAAAGCATGAGATGTCCTCTTTTAGTGCACAAGCTGAACAACAATTAATTTTGTTTATCAAAACAAAGTTGCAAAACATCGTTTGCAGCTTTATCTCATTTTTATGTTATGTATTTATTTTCGAAATATACGACACTTTTTAATGTCTTTTATCTCGATATTTTGATAACCATTTATTTAAGTTAAGTACCAGTTTCGTGCTTCAACTTATTTTTTAAACTTTTGAATTATAATTCGTAGTTTAGAAAAGCTACACAACAAACCATTGGAAAACCTTAAACCAACAAAATGTAATAACCAAGTCTAGATATTATTAAACTACTAACTGTAGTGTATTTTACTTTTTCATACGCAAACAATAAGTTCTCCTTTAATATCAGTCCATATAAAACGTATACATTGTTTACTGTTCTTACATTTCAAAAACTATAAATTAATTTCTAGCAATTGTTTGGAAAAATGTTATCAAATATAGTATTTATTCTTTTTATTTCTGGTTCTGTTAAATCAACAGAAACTTTTAAGGATTCTGAAGAAATACAGTTTGATGAGTTTCTCAATTTATTTGAAAATTGTACTGTTAACTTGTACAATTACAAAGGGTTAACCCTATGGATTACCAAGACACCCGTCATAATTCACTCGGAAACCTACTTTCGTATTGAACACAGCTTTACTAACCAAGCCCAAATTCCAGATAATTGCATTGCGGCAATATACATACTGCCAACCTCTACAAATGAATCTGAATACATTGAATTTGAAGATGACAACTACTACAGGTAAAAAAAAACTTATTAAAATTATACTTTTAGAAAACTACGAAAGTTTCATTTTTGTTAAAATGTTTAAAGGTTGCCCAAAATCAATACGGAACTTCGATACGACATTCTTTTGACTAATGACCAGGAAAATGTGACTAACATGTGGAAAGATGAATACTTTGACCTTCAACGTAGGGACCACAAATCAAATGGACTAATCCTTCAAACCACAAATAGTTTGGAACCCAATTCTCTCTCTATCGGAAATACATTTGAAATTGTTAACCAATTTCACGTAATACCATTCTGGCCCCTTGTTACCAAAACATTGGATCTCAAACCAATCGTCTCAAAAATGAAACGTAAATACTTGGATGAAGCTGTTGCTAATGTAAACGATTTCTCAAGAAACAAGGACGTAGTATGGTCTTTGAAATACGATATGCCAAACTTTCCACATGACATGCCTATAGATGAAAAAATAATACAATTGAAACACCAAAATTTCAACAGTGAGCGGATTCAAGAAATATTGCAGGGGGGCTTTATGCCATCGCCACCAGAAGGAATTAATTTTATAGCACGTTACGGAAAGGGTGCCGAAAACTACATAATTGCCTTGACCGCTTTAGGTGCGGATATAAAATTGGAAGGGGCACATAGATATCGTAAATTTCGCCCTCGAATTACATTTGATGTACCATACGGACCACTTATGACAGAACAAGTAAGAAGGGAATTGGGATTCGTCACTTGTTCAAAACATGGAGGGCCTAAATATAAATTGTACACATTTCTGGAAGTTGTGAAAAATTTGCTCGCAATATTTGAGGCCGAAGTCTACTATGCTGCGATTCTGTCATATTTACTACCTGCTGCACTGCTTGGAGCTATGTATCATGGCTTGTTGAAGAAGAGAATTAAAAAGGAATATTGGATTACTTGGCATCCATTCACGTGGGGATTAAGATCTTTGATTTGGCAAGCTGGAAATAGAAAATTCAACTCGTCAAGATTTGGATGGACTGCGTTTATGGTAACTCCATGGCTATTGGTAGCGGTAATACTAAGTTATGTATTTCGAAGTCATGTTCTTAGCGCCCTTGGTCCAAGTGGTAGATTGATATATCCAAGGAATCCAATTAAAGCAATGTACGAATCAGGTGTGACCTTGGTAACGAATAATTATAATGTGGTTGGTTCTGTTCCTCAAATAAACCGCCGAAGAATTGATTGGGAACTTCAGTATGATTTGATGCATAATAGTAACATGGCTTTTATAGGTTGGATGGATGAAGTTCAAAAAATTTCGGATGGTATTAGTTGGGGATGTAGAAATTCATGGGGACCAGCAAGAGTTGGGTATACGGTTACCTGGGATTTCTATTTTTTGACTGGAAGTTACATATACGGTGTGGAAGACACTTTGGTAAGAGGCTGGATGATTTCCAAGTGGGTTGATAATAGAATTTTGACAAGATTGAAAGCTTTGGAGGGTCCAAGTGGAATTGTGGCGAAATGGAGGGAAGTTTTAAAGTCAGTGGGTGGTAATAGACAATGGCATAATTTCAAAAGGGTTGGTTCTGTGTATCGGATTGGCTTTATGGGGAATATTCTGTACTTGTTTTATTGTGGTGCTGGAGCATTGGCAGCTGCATTGTTGGTATATATTGCTGAATGGGTATTCTATTTAGTGTATACTAAACCAAGAAGAAAGTGGAAACGGGAAATGGAACTTGTAAGAAAAAAGATTGTCATTGAGCAAATGCAGGTGGTTAGCGATTCTGGTAGAGAAAGTGTGTCATCTGAAGAATGTTTGGAAGAAAAGTTGGTTAATCAACCGTTGGAGTGTCAACACGAAGAAAAAGGCAACCAGTGCTTAGAAAGCACTAAAGAAATGGAAGGCATTGAGGACAAAGAACCGCTAAACCAAATTGAATCGAGGGTAGAGAAGTCTAATTTGGATTACGAATGTCAGAGTACGCGTATAAATATCGATTTGGATCAAATCGAGCCAATTGAGAGTATAGTAGGTACAGAGACTCAAGCTAGCAATGAGTATGCAGAGAAACAACAGGGACCAGAGGATGCATGCTAATTATTACAATAGAGACAATTGGGTTAAATGCCATTATAATTTTTAGTTTTCATGAGGTTTTCTGTATTTTAGAATGAGTAATTCCCATTTTTGGATCCCGTGACCAATGTGATAAAAAAATTGTACATAAAATAATGCAGTAGTATAGAAAGGCATTGGCTAGATGCGTGAAATTTTGTAAATTTATAATCAAAATGTTTATTTTAAGAATTTCCCAACATTTTTGGCATGATAACCAAAGTATTCCTAAACTCTATTTTATGTAAGTAATGCCTTTAATTTTAGCTTACAGTTAGATTTAAGGTGATTGGTGCAGATTACGTAGCATTACCAAACCTTTCAAAAAGTAATAAAACGTAAGAAATCGGGACAAAATATAGCAAAAAAAATATTTATTTAGTCTTCAAAGCAATCAATTATTTTTTAAGCTATTGAAAATATCTAGACTCGATTGTATTTGTGCTTTTGCATTTAAGTGGTCTTAATTACATATTTATCTCGATCTATGAAAACGAGGAGGAGAATTTGAAAAGGATTCTTTTATGTACACTTAATACTAGTTAACGAAAACTATAAACCAATTGTTCATTTAAATGATTGTGTGTGTGCATAGGGGTTACTTTTGCCATCAGTATAAAACTTTTCCATAGGTCTTTATTGTAATTTCAAAAATAATTTGCTCTAAAATTTAAGGTTTGGTACTTTAAAATTAAAATGTTTTTGTTCCAAATGAGTTTGAAATTTTCCATAATAACATATAACCATGTAGTTTATATTTGATGGTATCGCTTTAATGCCAAAGTTTATTGTGATAAGCCAAATTGTATTTCACGTGACAAATTAATGAAATCTATTATTACACATACCAGAAAAACAGACGTTTTTCCCAAACTTTGTTACATCAATAAACAAGGAATAGTTTCAACATGTCGTATACCTTAACCGGACAGCCAAATATATCTGCAATTTCTTAAATAAAGAGCTTGGTCAATACTATTACCAAATATGCTTTCATGTTTTGCTTAATGTTTCCGTTTCGGAGTCTATTTATTTTTCATTTCCAGCCAGATGAAGTCCACCGAATCACTAGTATTGAATAAAATACTGAATATATTTCAAGATTGTACCATACACATTTACAATTACAGAGGTTTTCATATTTCTCCTTCATACATAACTGCTACACTTTACCTCAAAACTCCATTTAAATCGAACCAGAAATCAGTAACTACGAAATAACCAGACCAGTTCAATGTCAAGCGGTCATTTATGTTTTACCAACACATGACGACATAGATGTTTCTGGTAAACGTCGTAATAATAACCGCGGTCACTATTTAAGGTAGGAAGATTAATAGTTTGAAAATTTGAGTGTACTAAAAAGCCTAATGTAATTTTGTGTTGTTTGTAGAAGAAGAACCTACATTCGATACGACGTTCTGGTTGATGATTCTAAGCGACAATCCACAAAATTATGGAGTTCTTCTTACTCTCTTCACCTCTATCAAAGTTGGATTACATCATTTGGACTAATCACTGAAATTGAAGAATCCTTATACGATCTGTCACACAAGTTGGAAATCATACACATGTTTAAAGTATCTTACATCAAGAAACTTGTCACGACATCCATGAGCTTAAAGCAGTTTCGATGGTACTATCAATTGTATGAAGCGGTCCTGAATATTCATGACATTCGGAAAAATAAGGACGTTCAGTGGACTCTTCATTTGTTGTCAGATGGTTACAAATAGACATATTCCCAGAACGATCTCAACGGAAATATAAAACGAGTTCAAAAAATGTTCGAAATGAACTTGGCATCGCCACCATATGCAAAGCTAATTCAACCAACAAGAGTATCTGAAGGAATGAAAAATATTTTGGTCTTATTGGAACATATGTAGCTCCTGCTATTGTGCTTGGACTTCTGTGTCATTTTATTTTGAAAACGAGTATCCAAAAAGAGTATTGGGTAAGTTTGCATGCATTTGCATGGGGTCTCAGGGCCCTTATTTGGCAGGCAGGGGATCGAAAATTTAATTCGTCAAGATTTGGATGGACTATTTTTATGGTAGTTCCATGGCTGCTGGTAGCGGTAATAATAAGTAATGCATTTCAAAAGAATGTATTGAGTGTAATTGGTACAGGTGGTAGCTTGATATACCCATGGAATGTATTAAAAATACAGTACAACTCAGGTGTAACCTTGGTTACAGATATTGATAGGTTGGTCGTGGATCCAAATAGTGGCCAATTGCAGACAAAATAGGAACACGGGATTGGATTTTTTTTGGATGGAAGGTACATAAATGGCCCGGAAAATGATTTGAAAGTAGGATGGGTGATTGTGAATTGGGCTGATTCTGGAATTCTGGAAGGATTGAAGGTTTTAAATGGTCCAAGTGAAATTGTGGCAAAATGGAGGGAAACTTATAAATCAAATAGTAAAAAGGGAAAATGGCGTTGGTTTAGAAGGTTTGCCAGTTTCACAATTTATGGCTACTCAAACAACATTTTGAATTTGTTTTATTGTGTGTTGGCAGCATCGGGAGTGACATTTCTGGTATGTATTTGTGAATGGAGAGTGCATGTATTGTATAGGAAAATTAAACAAAAGCGGAAAATGAAAGGGACCCTTGTGGCAAAGATTTTGAATGAGGATGAATAGAATAATCGAAAGTTCGAAAAACTAAACTGGTTCATCAAGTCGGAATTTTGATGATGAATTGCGACAACAGGTTATAAAGTATGCAAAGGAAGGAAATAGATTATCCGATCTAGATAGAGTTTAAGAAAGCTTAGAGAAAAATTCGATAGCAGCTTATGAATCGAATGACCCATTAAAACTAGAGAATACTGATACAGATCAAATATAATGAAATATCAATATAAAAATAGTTACATTGCATATTTAGATTGCAGGTTCAACAGGAAATGTTTCAACCGGACGATTGTTGGAAGTAAAATCCAAATTGTGGACTGAAAGATTGATTTTTGAAATTCAGCTGCTTTACACACCACTTTGAATGTTGTCATGTGTACTGCAATAAGAATTATGAAAATATGAACAAATGTATTGAAATACCATGTTTATTAGATAAGTGAAAATCTATTAGAAGTAGGTATACTATAATAAACTTATTAAAATAACTTACTAATTACTTTAGTGGTAAAATATTAGCTAAGAAATACAAAAAGTAGAAGTTCTTTAGAAAAATAAACAACACGTTTTGCAAATTATTTGCAATAGAACACGGTTGTGTTTTTCAAACTAAAAAATATACTGTTAAAAATTAATTGTTTCATGAAAATTATCATATTCATATTGCTTACTTGAAAGTGGGTTCAACCAGCCGAAGTAAATAATGTTTGATTTTTTTACAAATCCATCTTTAAGATAAAATTATATATTCGTTCGAATATTGTTTATTGTTAACCGACAAACATCAAAGACTAACAAGTAAAGTCTAATTTGTATTGCAAACAAACAAAGCTTGAGATAACCTTTTTTAGTGCACAAGCTGAACGACAATTAGTCCTGTTTATTAAAAAAGGTTGAAAAACATCGTTTACAGCTTCTCATTCTCATGCTTGTATTTTCGAAACTGACGACACATTATAATGTCTTTTATCTCGATATTTTGATAACTATTTATTAAAATTAAGTACCAGTTTCGTGCTTCAAGTTATTTTTTTAAACTTTTGGATCATAACTTTATCTTTTGAAAAGCTACATAAAAAACCATTGGAAAACTTTAAACCAACAAAATGTAATTACCAAGTCTAGATATTATTAAACTACCGACTGTAGTATATTTTATTTTTTCTGACGCAAACAATCAGTTCTCCTAAAATATCAGTCTCTAGCGCATACGTAAACATGGTTTACTGTGCTTACATTTCAAAAACTATCAATTAAATTCCAGCAATTGTTTGGAAAAATGTTATCAAATATACTATTTATTCTTTTCATTTCTGTTTCTGTTAAATCAACAGAAACTTTTCAGGATTCTGAAGAAATACAGTTTGACGAGTTTCTCAATTTATTTGAAAATTGTACAGTTAACTTGTACAATTACGAAGGGTTAAGCCTATGGATTTCAAGGACACCAGTCGTAATTCACACGAAAATTTCCTTTCGTATTGAACACAGTTTTACAAACCAAGCCAAAATTCCAGATAACTGTATAACAGCAATATACATACTGCCAACCCTGAGAAATGAATCTAAATACATTGAATCTGAATTTGAATATGAAAACCACAACAGGTAAAACAACTATTTAAAATATCCTTTTCGAAAACTTTGAATGTTGAAATTTTGTTAAAATGTTTAAAGGTTGCCCAAAATCAATACGGAACTTCGATACGACATTCTTTTGACTAATGAGCAGGAAAATGTGACCAACATGTGGAAATATGAATACTTTGACCTTCAACGTAGGGATCACAAATCAAATGGACTAATTCTTCAAACCACAAATAGTTTGAAACCCAATTCTCTATCTATCGGAAATACATTTGAAATTGTTAACCAATTTCACGTAAAACCATTCTGGCCCCATGTTACCAAAACATTGGATCTCAAACCAATCGTCTCAAAAATGAAACGCAAATGCTTGGATCAAGCTGTTGCGAATGTTAACGATTTCTCAAAAAACAAAGACGTTGTTTGGTCTTTGAAAAACTTTATGGATATGCCAAATTTTGCATATCACATGCCTATGGAAGAATTAGTGAATCTAATAGAAGAGCAACGTTTAAATCAAAGTCCCAGTTGGGAGTCGATTCAGAAAAAAATGCAAGGGGGTTTTATGCCGTCGCCAACAGAAGGGCTTAATTTTATAGCACGTTACGGAAAGGGTGCCGAAAACTACATAATTGCATTCACCGCTTTAGGGGCTGATATAAAATTGGAAGAGGAATACGAATATCCTAAATTTCGCCCTCGAATTACATTTGATGTACCATACGGACCAATTATGACAGAACAAGTAAGAAGGGAATTGGGATTCGTCACTTGTTCAAAATCCGGAGGACCTATTTACAAATTGTACACATTTCCGGAAGTTGTGAGAAATCTACTTGCAATATTTGAGACCAAAGTCTACTATGCTGCGATCCTATCATATTTACTACCTGCTGTACTACTTGGAGCTATGTATCATGGCTTGCTGAAGAAGAGAATTAAAAAGGAATATTGGATTACTTGGCATCCATTCACGTGGGGACTAAGGTCTTTGGTTTGGCAAGCATCAGATCGAAAATTTAACTCGTCAAGATTTGGGTGGACTGCATTTATGGTAACTCCATTGCTTTTGGTAGCGGTCATACTAAGTTATGTATTTCGAAGTAATACTCTAAGCGCATTTGGTCCAATTGGTAGATTGATATATCCAAGGAATCCAATTAAAGCAATGTGTGAGTCAGGGGTGACCTTGGTAACAAATAATTATAAATTGTCTAGGTCCGTTCCTCAGCTTCTAGACGAAAGAGTCGATTGGAGACTCAAAGACAGTTTGATGCAAAATAGCAACATTGCTTTGATAGGTTGGATGGATGACATGGAAACAATTGCGAATGAAATTGGTTCGGGATGTAGAAATTCATGGGGACCAGCAAGAGTTGGGTATACGGTTAGCTGGGATTTCAACTTTTTGAGTGGAAGATACATATATGGTGTGGAAGATACTGTGGTAAGAGGATGGATGATTTCAAATTGGGTTGATAATAGAATTTTGGCAAGATTGAAAGCTTTGGAGGGTCCAAGTGGAATTGTGGCGAAATGGAGGGAAGTTTTAAAGTCGGTTGGTGGTAATGGACATTGGCATAACTTCAGAAGGGATGGTTTTGTGACTCAGATTGGTATGATGGGAAATATTCCGTACTTGTTTTATTGTGGCGCTGGAGCATTGGCAGCTGCATTATTGGTATATATTGCTGAATGGGTATTTTATGGTGTGTATACTAAACCAAGAAGAAAGTGGAAAGGGGAAATGGAAATGGTAAGAAAAAAGATTGTCATTGAGCAAATGCAGGTAGTTAGCGATTCTGGAAGAGGAAGTGTGTCATCTGAAGAATGTTTGAAAGAAAAGTTGGTTAATCAACCATTAGGTTGTGAACACGAAGAAAAAGGAAACCCGTGCTTAGAAAGCACTAATGAAATAGAAAGCAAAGAGGACCAGGAACCGCTAAACCAAATTGAGTCGAGGGTAGAGAAGTCTAATTTGGATTACGAATGTCAGAGTACGCGTATAAATATCGATTTGGATCAAATCGAGCCAAGTGAGAGTATAGTAAGCACAGGGGCTCAAGCTAGCGATTTTTATGCAGAGAAACAACAGGGAACAGAGGATACCTGCTAAATAATATAACAGCGAGAATTGGGTTGAATGTCATCATAATTTGTATGAGGTTCGTGTAGTTGACAATGGGCAATTCCCATTTTTGGATCCCGTGACCAATGTGATAAAAAAATGTACATAAAATCATGCAGTAGTATAGAAAGGCATTAGCTAGATGCGTGAAATTTAGTAAATGTATAATAAAAATTTTCATTTTAAGAAATTTCCAACATTTTTGGCAAGAAAGCCAAAGTATTCCAAAATTATATTTCATGTAAGTAATGCCTTTAATTTGAGCTTACAGTCAGATTTAAGGTGATTGATGCAAATTACGTAGCATTACCAAACCTTTCAAAAAGTAATAAAACTTTAGGAATCGGGAAAAAACGTAGCAAAAAAATATTTATTTAGTCTTCAAAACAATCAATTATTTTGATAAGCTATTGAAAATTTCTAGACACGATTGTATTTATGCTTTTGTATTTAAGTGGTCTTAATTACATATTTCTCTCAATCTAGTTGGAAAAGGAGAATAACAAAAATAGTTATAACCGATTCTAAATTATAAACCAATTGTTCATTTAAATGATTGTGTGTGTATGGGGGTTACTTTTGCCAGCAGTATAAAACTTTTCCACACGTCTTTGTTGTAAATTCAAAAATAATTTGCTCCAAAATTTAAAGTTTGGTACTTTAAAATTAAAATGTTTTTGTTCCAAATGAGTTTGGAATTTTCCATAATAACATATAACCATATAACGTAGTTTATATTTGATAGTATCGCTTTAATGCCAAAGTTTATTGTGATAAGCCAAATTGTATTTCACGTGGCAAATAATGAAAAGCTATTATTACACATGCCAGAAAAACAGACGTTTTTCCCAAACTTTGTTACATCAATAAACAAGGAATAGTTTTAAACGGTCGCATACCTTAACCGGACAACCAAATATATCTGTAATTTCTTAAATAAAAAGTTTGGTCAATACTATTACCAAATATGCTTTCATGTTTTGCTAAATGTTTCCGTTTCGGAGTCTATTTATTTTTCATTTCCAGCCAGATGAAGTCCACCGAATCACTAGTATTGAATAAAATACTGACTTTATTTCAAGATTGTACGATACACATTTACAATTACAGAGGTCTACCCATTTCTCCTTCATACATACCTGCTACACTTTACCTAAAAACTCCATTTCAAATCGAACCAGAAATCAGTAACCACGAAATAACCAGACCAGTTCAATGTCAAGCAGTCATTTATGTTTTACCAACACATGACGACATAGCTGTTTCTGGTAAACGTCGTAATAATAACCGCGGGCACTATTTAAGGTAGGAAGATTAATAATTTGAAAATTTGAGTGTACTAAAACCCTTAATGTAATTTTGTGTTGTTTGTAGAAGACGAACCTACATTCGATACGACGTTCTGGTTGATGATTCTAAGCGACAATCAACACAATTATGGAGTTCTGCTTACTCTCTGTACCTCTATGAAAGTTGGATTACATCATTTGGGCTGATCACTGAAATTGAAGAATCCTTATTCGATCTGTCAGACAAATTGGAAATCATACACATGTTTAAAGTATCTTACATAAAGAAACTTGTGACGACATCTTTGAGCTTAAAGCAATTTCGCTGGTACTATCAATTGTATGGAGCGGTCATGAGTATTCATGACATTCGGAAAAACAAAGACGTTCAATGGACCCTTAATTTGCTGTCAGATGGATATAAACATGATCCAATAAATTTCATGCATGATCTCAACTCAAATATAAAAAGAGTTCGAAAAATGTTCGATATGAACTTTGCATCGCCAACATATGCAAAGCTACTTCAACCAACAACAGTATCTGAAGAAGGAATGGAAAATTTTCTTTTCGCTTTCACCTTACTTGGAGCAGACATAAATCTAACCGAAAACAACTATAAACGAAGAATACCAGTTTATATGGTAAATCCTCGGATAACCTTTAACGTGCCTCAGGGTACAGTAATGATGGATCAGAAACCAAGAGAGGCGGCTTATGTCAGTTGCGCTACAGCTGGAGGTCCTACAGTTCGCAAATACACGTTTCAACAAGCGGCCATGGAGCTGATCTCGGTGTTCGAAATTCGAATATATTTTGCTCTTATTGGAACATATGTAGCTCCTGCTCTTGTGCTTGGACTTCTATATCATTTTATTTTGAAAAAGAGGATCAAAAAAGAGTATTGGGTAAGTTGGCATGCATTTGCATGGGGTCTCAGGGCCCTAATTTGGCAGGCAGGGGATCGAAAATTTAATTCGTCAAGATTTGGATGGACTACTTTTATGGTAGTTCCATGGCTGCTGGTAGCGGTAATAATAAGTAATGCATTTCGAAAGAATGTATTAAGTGTAATTGGTACAGGTGGTAGCTTGATATTCCCATGGAGTGTATTAAAAATACAGTACAACTCAGGTGTAACCTTGGTTACAGATATTGATAGGTTGGCAGTGGATCTAAATAGTAATTGGTATGCAGATTCGTTCGATCAAATTGCAAACGAAGTAGGAAAAAGTGACAGCATGACTTACATTAGTTGGGAGAATAGGGTAAACGCTGTTGCAAAGTTAATTGGACAATGGTGTCCAAATACATGGCTACCTGTTAAATATAGAAGGATTCATTATTGGAACTTAGGGTTTATTAGTCGGTATGCTGGTATGGCACTGAGAGAGGAAATACGTGGGTGGGTAATTGAAAATTGGTTGGATAATGGGATACTGTATCGATTAGGGATTTTGGATGGTGAAAGTGGGATATTTGGGAAATGGAGAGACACTTTGGAGAGAATAAATGAATATCAGCCAGATTATAGTTTTTATAGGCCTTGGGTTACTCCAATTGGTATGAATGCAAATATTTTGTATTTGTTTTTCTGCGGTGCGGCGGGATTTGGCTTGGCTTTGATGATTTGGATTTCGGAGTGGATATTCTTCAAGGTGTATACTCAGCCAAGGAGAAAGTGGAAGAAAAAGATGGATAATGTGAGGAAAATAATTGTGGGTGATCAGTCAATTGAAAAGGGGGACTCGGGAAGGGGAAGTATTAGTTCAGGTAGAGGTATAGAAGAGGAAATTGTGAACGCAGCCGTTATTTTGGTAAATGAACAGAGAAGATCCTTGCCGTTAGATGGCCCTGCGGTTGCGGTGGGTTTGGATGTGGATGAAAATAAAGAGGTTAGAACGGAAATAGATGAGACTGACGTAGAAAATGCAGTATCAGAGATAGGTTGCCTTGAAATAAATACAGAGGGGGAAAACACTGTTGAATGTAACGATAAAGTTGAGAATATGGAAATAGTAGTTAAGGTGGATTGTCAAGAAAACAATAACGAGGTCCATGTCAAGGTAGAAGAGCTAAATGGAATCTACGATACAATTGAACAAGAAGGTTTAATGGGTTTACGAGATAGTTGTGAAGAAATAGATAGGCTCATTGTTGAGGAAAATAGGTCTACTGAATTAACTATTAGTGTGACAAGAAGTGAATCAAGAGTTTCTTTTGCTGACCCTTTGGAAACCTTTATTGAACCAAAGATTGAAAACGAAAATGGTGAAGCCACAATCAAATTGGATAACCCTAATGAAAATGAAGAGGAATTTTAATGTTCTGCAAAACTATACTTGTACTCCCAACAAAATTTGGAACATAGTAAACTTGAAAACTTAAGGTAAAAACTTCAAAGTATTACATATATATATCAAGCTTGCTCAGGAGAGACCAGAAAGTGCATGTTAATTAATGTATCGGGGCGAATTGGTTAAAATGTAGTTATTAAATTAACTTTGATGGATTTGGCATATTTTACAAAGTTTTATTTCCGTTTTTGGATCACATGAAAATTAAATAAAAATAGCTCATTTAACTTTGAAGTAGAATATAAGATTGATGTTATCAGAAAATTTAGTAAATTCGTAATAAAGTTAAAAATGTATATTATAAAAATTTGCTGACATTTTCGACAAGAAAGTCACAGTATTCTTAAATCCTGTTTTATGTAAATTATATCTTGAATTTAAGCTAACAGTTAGATTTAGGCTATTTAATGCATTATCGAACTTTGCAAGTATAATATACGGTTAGAAAAGCAATATGAATTTCACAAGCAAATTATTTCTAAACACGACTGTGTTTATACTTCTAAATTTAAGTATTCTAAATTATATATTTGTCTCGATTCAGGTTGAAAAGAGAATTGCAAAATATTTATAACCGATTCTTTTATGTAAGCTAAATACCGTTTTGTGTGCACACACGTGCTACTTATGCCAGCAGTATAAAGTTTTTCCACATGTATTTTGTAATTTTCAAAAGCAATTTGTCGTAATATTTAGGTTTGATATTTTACAAACTTTAAAAATATTTGTTTTTCTTCCACAATCCCTTGTAATTTTCCATGATAACATATAGCTATGTATCACAATATGTAGTTTATATGTGATGGTATCGCTTTCAGCCAAAGTTTATTGTGATAAGCCAAATTGTATTTCACGTGGCAAATTATTGAAAAGCTATTATTACACATGTCAGACGAATAAATGTTTTTTGGAAAGCGTGTTACGTCAATAAACTACAAATAGTATGAAACTGTCGGACCATACCTTAACTTGGCAGCAAAACATGTCTGCAATTTTTTTAAATAGAGCGAATATTTAATACCTTGTGAATATGCAGCAATTATTTTCTAAATGTTTTCGTATTGGAATCTTTGTAATTTTCATTTCTTGCCAGATAATATCCTCAAAATCACTGGTATTACATATACTACTAAATACCTTTCAAAATTGTGCCATACACATTTACAATTACAGAGGTTTACCCATTTCCCCTTCAAATATACCTACTACACTATACCTAAAAACCTCATTTCAAATCGAACCAGAAATCCGTAACTACGAAATAATCAGACCAGTTCAATGTCAGGCAGCAATTTATATTTTACCAACTGCTGCAGACAAAGCTAATCCTGATAAAGGCCGTAGTAATAATGGAGGCTACTATTCAAGGTAAGGAGATAAATTCTTTCTAACTTCACATGTACTTAAAAGCTCAATGATCATATATTTATAACGTTTGTAGTCGTAGTCCAAAAAGAACTTACATTCGATACGACATTCTAGTGGATGATCTTAAGCGACAGTCAACAAAACTATGGGCATTGGCTTACTCCAAGTTCCTCTACCGAAGTTTAGTCATATCATTTGGTCTGATCACTGAAATTGAAGAATCTTTATCCAATCTATCAGACAAGTTGGAAATCATACATATGTTCAAAGTCTCCTATAAGAAGAAACTAGTCACTACATCTATGAATATAAAGCAGATTCGTTGGTACTATCAATTGTATGAAGCGGTAATGAATATTCATGACATTCGGAAAAACAAGGACGTTCAGTGGACTCTTCATTTGCTGTCAGATGGTTATAAGCAAGCATATACTCAGCACGATCTCAACTCAAATATAAAACGAGTTCAAAAAATGTTTCAAATGAACTTTGCATCGCCAACATATGCAAAGCTACTTCAACCAACAAGAGTATCTGAAGAAGGAATGGAAAATTTTCTTTTTGCTTTCACCTTACTTGGAGCAGATGTAAACATGACCCAACCAACCTATAAAAAAGGACTACCAGAATATATGGTGAATCCTCGAATAACTTTTAACGTTATGCAGGGTACAGTAATGATGGATCAAAAACCAAGAAAGGCGGCTTATGTCAGTTGTTCAACAGCTGGTGGTCCTACAGTCCATAAATACACGTTTCAAGAAGCTTTCTTTGAACTAATCTCAGTATTCGACTTGCAAACTCATTATGCTCTTATTGGAACTTATGTAGCTGTCCCTATTGTACTTGGACTTCTATATCACTTCATATTAAAAAAGAGGATTCAAAAAGAGTATTGGGTAAGTTGGCATCCATTTGCGTGGGGTATCAGGGCCCTAATTTGGCAAGCAGGAGATCGGAAATTTGCGTCATCAAGATTCGGATGGACTACTTTTATGGTAGTTCCATTGCTGCTGGTAGCGGTAATAGTAAGTGATGTGTTTCGGAAGCACGTATTGAGCGTAATTGGTGCAGGTAGGAGATTGATATATCCATGGAACATTTTAGAAACGCAGTACTCTTCAGGTGTAACCTTGGTTACGGATATAGATAGGCTTGCAAGGGATCTAAATAGTAACTGGTACGAAGATTCATTCGATCAAATTGCACACGAAGTTGGAAAAGGTGGCAGCAGCACCTACATTAGTTGGGAGAATAGGGTAAAAGCTGTTGCAAAATTGATTGGTCGCCGATGTCCAAATACATGGCAACCGGTTAAATATAAGAGGATTTATTATTGGGACTTGCGTTTTATTAATTATGGCAGGGGATTAAGAACGGAAATACGAGGATGGTTAATTGAAAATTGGGTGGATAATGGTATATTGTACAGACTTGGGATTTTGGATGGTGAAAGCGGGATTTTTGGGAAGTGGAGAGAAGCTTTGGAGAGAATAAATGAATATCATCCAACCTATGAATATAATGGTCCGTGGATAGTTCCAATTAGTATGAATACAAATATTATGTATTTGTTTTTCTGTGGTGCTGGGGGATTTGGAGTTGCTTTGTTGATTTGGTTAGCGGAGTGGGTGTTCTTTAAGGCGTATACTCAGCCAAGAAGGAAGTGGAAGAAAAAGATAGACGATGTGAGGAAAATAATTGTGGGTGAACGGTCAAGTGAAAGGGGGGACTCTGGAAGGGGAAGTAATAATTCAGGTATGGGAATAGAAGATGATATGGTTAATGAAGCCATTTTGTTGGTTAATGAGCAAAGAAGATCATTGTCATTAGATGGATGTGTAGATGGGGGCGATATGAGAGAAGATGAAAATGAGAAGGTCAGAACAAATGTAGATGAGGCCAACGTAGAAGATGAAATAACAGAGACAGAGGGCATTGCAATTAGTGCAGAAATTGCAAATACGGATACAACTGAAAACTTGGAAAGGATAGGAAACATTGATCTTCATGAAAATAGTGATGCTCTTCATGTTAAGGTAGGAGAGGTAAATGAAACCTGTGACATAATTGAACATGAATGTTTAATTGGTGAACAAGACAGTTGTGAGGAAATTGTCAGACTTATGGTTGAGGAAACTAGATCAAATGAAATCACTATTTGTGTAACAAGAAGTGAATCAAGAGTTTCTTTAGCGGACCCTTTGGAAAGTATTATTGAACCAAAGATTGAAAAGGAGAATGGAACAACAGTCAAATTAGATAGCCTTAATATAGATCAGGATTATTTATGGTAAAAACTACATAATATTGTGTACCAGGCTTACTTGTTATGTAGGATTACGTATATCAATTACGAGTTCTTTTCACTTATTAAGAGTAGCACAAATATATTGTAAGCTAATTTGAATATAACTTTGCTGTTGTAAACACAATGTATCATGTCAAGCATCAAAACATAATAAACTATACAAATAAAAAATATGAATAACCATCTAGAAATTCATAAGCCCATCTCGTTATCCTAATCTACTACAATGGCAAAAATAATAGTAACATCCACAAACCCTAGCAAAAATTGTATTCGCCGATTCGAATTTCAATTTGAAAAAGAGTCTAGTTGCATATACTTGTGGAAATGTAGCTTATTAAGTTTTACAAAATTGTGAGTTATCCTCGGGACCTCTGGTAGCGTCATACATATTTAACAAAATTAATTTTCATTATATTTTTCCTATGTATTTTAGGCATTAAAATCATATTCTTTTACTACACAAGTAAAATTTTATTGCAAATAAAAAGTTCATATATAATAATCGATTAATCGATTTTTATACTCGAACATTTGAATATTTTAATGGCCAAACATTTACATGTGAAGTAATATGGTCAGCTGAAGTATTTAACTAAATGTTATACTTTCTAATTTTTCACAAGAATGTCATTAAATGTCAGGTTGTTTTTCAAGTTGCACACGCCACTCACTATCTTATATCTTTTAAATTTATTTTTATATATGGTATATAACATCGGAATCATTTTTTTCCCTAAATTATGTGGATTTACTATCCACTATCAACATAGTTAAACTTACTACCAGATCATTTACACCGCACATTCTTCTATAAATTGATTTACCAAAGCAGTGGATCTCAAACCAATTGTTTTACACTTCATACCTAATCGTATGAATATACGGTTGAAAATATACTCGCTGTATAAAAATTCTTATGTTGATACACTTGTTTTTGGCATTTATGATTTTTACTTTATTGATTAAGGATAAGTACAAATACGTTTGAAGTGTTTGTTATACAATTCATAGAATACATTTTATGCTACCTTTATTATTATTTCATGTTAGCTAAACCATATTGGAAAACGTAAAAAAATAAAGGTGTTGGATTAATTTGTTGGGCATAACTTTGTGTGAATACAATGGTCGATCAATCAAAAGGAATACTTGAACACTTGAATTCTTCAAATGCCATAAATATTCAATCGAGCTTGAGTACTACAAAGAGCTGAAGTGGTCAAATATATTAAATTCATGTCATTTTACAGAACTTTAACAGAGGTTATGTCATTTTTAAAAATGCTTGCAATATTAACGTACTTTTTTCTTTTTAGTTTATGTTTACATGTAATAAAAACATCAGAAATATTTCCAACAGGAGAGCATATAGCGTTTGATGATTTTTTCAAACTTTTTCAAAACTGCACATTAAATTTCTACAATTACGAGGATAAGTCATTTTATATTTTCAGCACTCCAGTAATAATTCAAACAAATACCACATTCGAAGTTACGCAGTTGATGAGATATCCGTCGAAAACTCCTTATGAATATCACTGCCTTGCTATTGTGCACATTCTACCAAACGGAACATCTTGGAATGACCGTTACAAAGAAAAACCGTAAGCTAATAATTATAGAACTAAATAAGTTTAAATTATAATTTTTCAAAATATTTTTTTGAAGGTTTCCATTGCTCAACACTGAACTTCGATACGAAATCATCATCGAAGACACCACAACACCTTTGGATAAACTGTGGAAAAGTACTTATTACCCGATCCTTACCAAACATGACTCCACAATCGGACTAATTCTTGAACTACCTGTTTCACCAAAGTCAATAACAACAACTCCACTTTCCTTTTTGAACAAGCTTGGAATAGTAAATCAATACAGAATTTCTCTTAGAAAACGAGTCACCAAAACAGTGGAGCTCAGTCATGTCGTTAGAAATTCAAAAAGGAAATATCTCGACCAAATGGTCATAAATGTTCAGAGTTTATCAAACAATCCGGACGTGGAATGGTCGATTGGATTTCCTTCAAGTTTAAGAAAGAGCATGAATGGGAAACGGATACTGGATTTAATGAAAATGAATATCTTTTTGATGGCGAATCTTAATATTTTAAAACCGAGAAAAGTCTCTGAAGAAGGATTGCAGAATTTCCTATTCGCTTTCACAGCTCTAGGAACAGACATCAATGTAACGGAATTCAACAACTTTCAAAAACTACCAGAATCAATGGAAACCCAACCTCGAATTACATTTGACGTGGAATACGGTCCAATTATGATGGATAAAGACCCAAAGCAATTTGGACTCCTCAGCTGTTCTAAAAACCGGACTTATATATTCAAACGATACACGTTTCAAGAGGCTGTTATCGACCTACTATCGATTTTCCAGAAGCAAGTATATCTAGCCATTTTTCTGTCTTATGGAGTCCCTGCTTTTGTACTTGGCGTGATATATCATGGAATATTGAAGAAACACTTGAAAAAAGTTGGCTGGATAAAATGGCATCCATTCACTTGGGGATTAAGGGCATTAATTTGGCAGGCAGGTGATAGGACCTTAAATTCATTCAGGTTTGGTTGGGCCATATTCATGGTAACTCCGTGGCTACTAATGGCTGTGGTATTAAGCTACACATTCCGGGGTAATATTTTAAGTGTGGTGAGCATGTATGGTAAAATAATGCATACATTCACCTCTCTCGGCGAAATGTATCAATCTAACTTTAGCATAATAACAGACAACACAGTATTAGCCATTACGAGGGAAAGATATATGAGGTTTGAAAATTATGCAGATATTGCATATATGATATACACAAATGATAGTGTTACATACTTAAGTAACTATGACAGGATTGTTGGAGTAGCAAGCATGATGAATTATAATTGTGAAGTTAGTGGAGTTCCCCTAAAAGTTAGGAAAGTATATTCGTGGGAACTATACTTCTTTGATTGGAAGGTCAGGTATAATTTGAGGTCAGGTCGACTTGGGTGGTCAATACAAAATGTATTTGACCATAGAATTTTTACGAAATTATCAAGGTTAGAGTTTGATAGTGGTATTGTTGGAAAATTGAATGAGGTTATTGAAGAAACAACTAAGGATAGAGGTCATTCGAATACAGGTGGATACGCAAAACCAATATGTTTGATGTCAAATATATTGTATGTGTTTTACTTCGGTGCTAGTTGCTTGGGTGGGACATTGGTAATTTGGCTTCTGGAATGCTTACTTATTTTGGCGTTTCCACGACCACAAGGTAAGAAGCCACTTAAACTAAACGTGTTGCAGAAACCAATTAATGATGACATGGAGCAAGGCGTTGACAACCAAGAAACTGCTACTAATGAACCAAATGGCAATTCTGAAAGTGACATAATAAATGAAGCTATTGCTTTAGTGGATGAAAAAAGACGATTATCTATACCTTGTAAGCCCGGTGTTCAGGTTAGTAGGATAGGGTTACGGTCACATTCGATTGCTGAAATGGGAAACGTGCAGCCAGGTGAATGCTCAAAGGCATGTAATGTTCAAAATAAAAGCACTACCTGCTCGCAGAACATTGATGATGATATTGACGACATTATTCGTGAAGGGGATTCAGATGAAATGGACAGCTTAGAATCGGTGGTAAACCCGCAAAATATCATATATGAACCCAGAGACAAATGGGATGATATAAACGACATTCTAGGAGATACTATGTAAGCACACGGTGTTTCGCCTAGTATTTTGGAGCAACGTGACAAAATTGACACATAAATACCAAGTTCACAGTGTTCAAACAAATGTGGAAACTGGCCGGTTATGATAATGTGCACGAAAAAATGTGTTTAATAATATTTATTCTTAAAATACAATAATTATTAAGTTAAAATCTATATCAATTAACCATTTAAATTATAGCAGTTAAGACAATAGGTTTGGCTTAACCGGGCAATCAGCTTTGCTTGGCAATTTTCTGAAAAAAGCACAAATCAATATTTCAAATGGAATTTTTAAAAGATTGGCGTCATTCAAGTGTTATTTTCAATGCCCATGTTTTTTTTATTATAAATAGTATATATTGCTGCATAAATCTTGCAAATCACTTTGAAGTTGAGTTAAATATAAGTTATGTTATAATGTTAAATGTGCTTTGCAATGATGATTCGCCTCTTATGGTTACCATATTCCTGTTTTATTATGTAGAACTATTCAGTGGAGGATCAGTAGCGGAATTCCGCTACATAATAAAAAAATAAAAAATATTTATTATGCAAATTAACTTAGCCTTACTTTAACACGT